>JAQIVE010004379.1:0-14677 GCA_034698285.1 Sminthurinus bimaculatus | reverse complement strand
ATTATCAAACAATAAAATTTAGGAGCATTTCATATTATACATATTACAATCTACTTTTAGTATTTACATTTTCATTCCCAATTGTCCCAGGGTAGTCGATTTTTGTTTCGTAACTACTCAGATTTATAGTGCAAGAAATTTTAATTTCGTAGCTATAATATTTATATGCATGCATTATGTTTTCATCAGAAACTCCATATTCGGATTATGTGTGATGAATGTCGAATGTGAAATATTAAAAAATACTAATCTTTGCAACGTGTTATTCATTATCCCCTCGTTTCATCATCACATACCATACAGTACAGTACAGAGAATTCTCCACAGTCTTTGCACTCGTCAGTCCGTTCATAATCAAAATGCGAGTATGTACAAGAACAAGTAGATATACGAATGCAATATAATATTTATGTACGAAATATATTGGAAGACGTGTATGTACATAACTAGATAATAATCCTATACACATGGAAACGGTATAATCGGCCAAATCGTCCGAAATGCAAACCCAGCCAAATGGTTAATGCAAATGGATTTTTTAGCGATCCGTTGAGATACATACATCAAATATATGGGTTTTTGTGCCTGTAAATGTTCTTGACTGCATTCTATGCGTTGTGTAGAGGCTCATAATGCAGAGGAGAGTTGAGTTGAGTTGAGTTTTTCTCGCTTCCCCTCTCCTTTCTCTTGTTTCAACTCGCAATTGTTCCATACAAATATGTATGTACGTATAATGTGCATGTTCGTGTTGGGGATGGGAGAATATTGAACAGTGAATGCAATCCGCATTTGCATCATCCACTCGTTATTCACAATAGAAAAAGGATCGAGGATGAGGACGGAAAAAGATGCATGTACTTGTATAACGAGCCAAAGACCCGTGCACTCATACAACGATAACAACGTAACGTCTCCCGTCACTACTTCTACGAATTTCCGAATGGGGAACATTCAAACGAAATAGGAATGATATGGCTGATGTTGGAGAAACTCATTCACAGTGCTCTCGTATCGCAGTCAGTTGCTTTCCCTTCCATAAACAGCATGCTCACTCACACTTTATATACCATTTACCGTTACCCTCTTTATACACATACACACATGTAAGAACAAAAATGAAATAAAAATTAAGCCTCGAGTTGTCATTATTGCATTGAGTAATTGCGAGAATAAGGAAGGAAGGAATGAATGAGGGAAGATTTTTTTTTCCAAAATATTTTACCAATTCAGTGGTCAACTCTGGTCTTTGACTGCAAGCGAGACGAATTAAAATTTATTTATTAAAATTTTTTGTATTCAATGACTTTGCGGCATATTTAAGGACTTAACCTAGCAATCCCTCTCGAAGATGTCGCAAAACTTTGTAAATTCCAAGCTCAAACACATTGCAGCAAAAATATGCATAAATTGATGAACGAGAAACCGTAGCTTAACATTGACAACTTGAGCTAAGGTTTCCCCTTCTATTCTACCGTAAAAAACTAGCCATATGAAACGAAAGTGTCGAAGCAGAGTCAATCAGGTGGAAATTAAACGCTTTCTATACTCGATACATCATGTGCCTGAACGTGTATCTATATGTAGGTACAATGTACACAATGTTGTAAGTTCGATTTTTTGTTCGTTCGTTACATTTGCGTATTATAAACTATTCAGAGGATTTAATGGGAATGATTTTTTTATTTTCTTATCTCCATCTGCAGTCATCGACAGCATATAATATGCTCACTGCTCACATGCCATGTGTGTGTGTTGTACGCACACATACACACACACACCTACATGCATAGTAACACGTACATACATATACAATATGTCATTTAAATGTGAATGAAAATGAATGAAATAGGACACAGGACGTCATCCAGTATTAATATAAATATGCCAAAGAAACGGTCTGGGAGCAATTTAAGTTAATAGGTTCTTTAAGCCGGACTCATGGTGTCTGCAAATATTATTCAAACCCGGAGTCCCACGACTACACACGAAGAGTGGAGTGGAATGGAGAGTAATATCAATGATACAAAAGCATTCGTAAAAGCAAGCCCTTTCCGACTGCCGTTCCTGTAAGACAAAAGAAGGTAGAACTAAATACATGTGGGCATGTGTGCACGTATTTGTAAAATTTAAAAAACTGGTTTTTAGATTTTTACTTCATCAAATCGTAGTTATAATTACGGCATGGCAAAAGAAATTCTGATTATGAAATATTTGAAGTAACCTGATTCTCTAGTTATACAGACATCATACTTTCTTTAAAGTTTGATGGAAATATCTCAAAAAGGGAACACAAATACAGTGTGCAGTGTGTAGGTGCACATTTCATAGTACAGTGTGCACTGAACGACAAATGCATTGTGCACTAGACATTGAATTTAGGTATTGACCAGTTCAATATGCACAAAAAATGCGTGTACGAGTCCAATGCGTTTTTCGTCAGAGGTTTTGGCTTGAGAGCTTACAGTTGCGATCAACTGTCAGAAGTCAGGAAAAATAAGCTTTTACTTCTAAAATGAACTAAGCAGCCAGGAAGCCAGCTCAGTCGGGACATGTTGTTTTCCCAATTAAAAAAATCCCATAATGTCAACAAAGTGAAACAGTTAGGATAATATCTTTACAAGTGTCCTGCCTAATAATAAAAAGTACTAACTATACAACAAAAACACGGTTCATACATATTTATTATACGGTATGGCATGGTACGATACAGACAGGCCCTTGATTTTCCATAAGTAGCTCATTGGATTCAACACAATGCTTTCTTTTTGGGGACTCCCCATTTCTCTCTCTCTCTCTCTCTCTCTCTCTTGTTCTCGTTCCCTTCCTTTGGAAGAAGGAAAGGGCTTTGAAACTTTGAAAATCACAGATTAGAAGGATGAATATTGAAAAAATGTACACACATAGAGAGGAAAAAGATGGGTCACACAATGTCACACATGGTCGTCAAGCCCCAGTACAAAAAATATGACATGTACATGTTACTTCAATATGTGCCTACATAAAAGTATGCATAATGTATCAGTATATGTATGTATAGTGAATAACCATTCACATATATGAATAATCTACAATTTACCATTCACTTACATGATGCTTTGAACTGTTCAATTTGGATTGAGATTTGAGATTTGAAATTGGAGGAGTTTGAGTTGACAATGACATCCAGCTTTGAACCTTGTGTATGTATGTATACTTTAAACATAAATGTATTGCCGATGACGACTACAGTTACGACTTACGACAGTACGACAATATTGTTCCCTCCCACACCGTCAGGAGCATGTGGAGGAACGAAAAAAGGGTCTGTGACAATGTTCTGTACACGATACATTCTACGGATTTTCCCATAAAGTGCTTGTATGTGAATAGTGAATACTCACATGCATATCTACTCAACATTATGCATTATGCATCCGAAACTTAATGCAACTGTCACAGTCAGAAAAAAAAAATTAAAGCGAAAGAAATCGAAAATCGCCCCTCATCCTCATATCAAGAACACATTCAAAATTCAAACACACGACACGACGTTTCGTTTAACGTGATACATTTTTCTGCGTTCCATTCCTCATCTTGTTCAAAATTTGAAAAAATACGCGTACGCAACGCCAATACACATACCTTTTAAAAGGGGGAAAGTTTTCTATACGAGAAACCCATCGAGTGCATAAAAACCCCGGAGCTCCTTTTTAAATTCCGGTCTAACTATCAGCATCACGACGAACTACAATTTTTACTTTTTACACAAAAAGTTTTTATCTCGTTCTATTTCCATTTCAATATTGATAATTTTGGTATCAGACAGACAAACGAATAGAATTTACCAAAAAACGAGGGAAAAAAGAAAGGGCTAAATTATGCTTAATTTATAATGTATGCACTTTTTTCGTATAAACGAACATTCTAGCCAAAGGTTATTTCCATTCAGGAAAAGATGTACATACAAAGAAATACATTGACGGAAGCCAAATTTCATCGTATGTAACCATCAGCACATCACGATATACATACATACAATTAAAGAGAATGATCTTCCTTCCATCCATTTGATAGCCCCTTGCCGTGTTCAAATTTTTGAACTGTCAGTGTTTGGCCCAGTCCGTCTTTTGACCCAAGTTTAATTCCAATTTTTATTGGGGTATCTAACAATAAGTGAATACAGCACCAAATAGAGAAATCGAAGGAAGAAAGGGGAGTTAAAGTTGTAGTCACTGTATACTTACTTGGATTCGATTGGACTTTAGCCCCTAGTAAAATTCTCTATACATACAGATACATATACACATAGTTATAATGTACAATGTATACGTATCCACGCGTGGATTCACTTCAACTCAGCTCCACAGTATACATACATACACTCGATTCGACTCAACATTCAACCGGGCATTCGAAATTCAGAATTTAACATTCGACATTCGACATTCGTGTTGTCTCGCCGATTAATAGCATGTAATCATGGTGATGTATGTGATGTGAAGCCTCTCATAGCTATTATTACAACGGGGAAAATGAATCCACATGTGTGTATATACTGTGTTCTGTGTCTGTCTATCTACATACATCGCTTTCTATCTATCCGTCTGCCTCACATTTTGTCTACATTGCCCATGTGTGTAAGTTGCATAACAGTCCAACAATAAGTAAAAAGAGAAAGGAGCGAGAGTATCAAAGCTTAACGTGGAATGGACATTCATTTATTTCTACATGTGCATAAATGCATGCATGTATGTATGTTTGTGTGTACGTATTAAGTATACGTGTATGTACATGATAATGAATCGCTTTCCTCCTGCCTACAGCCTACAGCTTACTCCATTTCCCTGCCTACTGACACATAATGAATATACGCCGTCAACATCATTCGATATTAAATATTCTACTCGGTGAAATACATTGTGCATACATATACATACATGCACTACATTGTACACGTCCAATGTTTTGTGTTTGTATGTGTGCAGTGTGCAGTGCACACAGAAGAAGTGGAAAAAGTGCAAGTTGTCGGTGTCTATGTTTCTGTCCGCCTGCCTGCCTGCCTGTCTGTATGTATGTATGCTTGCAAGTGTGTGTGTGTGTCTCCATGCTTTTGCTTTAGCTTCAGCTTCAGCTTCAGCTTCACTTGTCTTCGTCTGAATCCCATTGTGACACTGTATATATTGTATATTCCATGTGTTTGGAAATTAATTTTGTACTTGGCCTTTCTAAAACACATGAACGGGAACATGAGCGTATGTATTTATGTATAGTGCGGAGACCAAAAATGAAACTGAACAGGAACAAAGACACAGCAAAATCAGTCTCTGAAAATCATGTCGAGCATGCAGCATACATACATACATACGTGTATTGTATCGTATATAGCTCAAGTAAATTCAAAGAATTAGGAATATCAAAAAAGGTGGTAGGTAGATAAATATACATACATCTATACATACAGTAAATGCGTTGATTTCCATGTCACATGTTCCACGTTAGACTGCTGGAAAAAACGAAAAAGGAGAGAAGAAGTAGCAGAGGAGTAGGAGGAGGAGCAGTAGCAAATCAACTGACTGGAACTTTACACTGCACAGTAGATGAAAAAGTGGAAACTAAAATGGTGAAATATATATCAACTCCTCCTGCTACTAGTTACTTCTTGCATGTGTACGTATAATGTATAATGTACATGCTTTATGCTATGTGTTTGTATCCTATATATCCTATATAAATATGTATGTTGGCTACTGTCAGTCTGGAGAGATAGGAAAGTAGACACTCTCGTGAAATTGATATCTATCTATCTATCTACTGATTACTGATGCATCCTTGTGACTTATTAGGTATACATAACGTATAATTTACTGCGTCTGGTACTCCTGTGTTTATAAGTGTGTGCTTACATATGTAATATGTGTGCATTTAACAACAGTGAGCAACTTATTATTACATGCAGCATGTGTTGTGTTGTGTGCGTACATAAATGCATAAATACATACATGCATGAATTGTATATTTGATATTTGTCGTGTACTGGATATTGGAAGTAATGCAATATTCAGGCAATACATTTCGATTGTGAAATGCAGATGGAAAGTAATGCAAGAATAGTGTCTATTGTCAGTACCAAAACACATTCAACTCCTAATATAAAGTTGGATGCAAGGCATGGCATGGCAAGGCAAGGCAATCTAACTGTCTATTGTACTAATGTAAATGTATGCCTATGGGGGTAAAAGCTTTCTTTCGTCTTCGTCCTTCGTCTTTCATCTGTTCTTTATTTTACATAACTATCGTATATTTATATAGATATATACATATGGCATAAACGTAGAGGGTAGAGGATCGAGACAGAGATAGGAATAATATTGTAATAAAGTGGAGCTTTTCTCTCGCTCATTCTGAAATTCGTTATTCGTATAATATGTATGTACAATGTACATATACATGGTACGATACAGATACGCGGTGCACAAAATCAAAACAGTGTCTCGAGAGGATCAAACAAATGATGTGCGTTCTTCTACTTTTCCTCCTCCTCCTCCTTTTCTCCTCAATCCTCTTCTTCTTGTTGGCGGTCATTACTCTAATGTAGTGTAGCGTCCAACTACATGTGTATATTGTATATGTATATGTACCAACTACCCCCTGTCCTCTGCTTGGTCTGTTTTTATTCTCTCTGCCTCCTCGTGTCTAAAAAATAAGCATTATCAGCAACGCAATATTCTCAATCTCTCTGCGTCAGTCTCTCAACAACCAACTTTGTTTTTCATCATCCTCATTGGGAATCCAATCCAGTCTCGAAACTCTTCTTATCTAACGAAAGAAAAATACAGAGAATAATAATAACCTTCAGCCCACTTGACTGACTTGACTTGACAAAAAATTCTGTACGACCAACTTAAACTATCCACAAAAAGTGCATATAAATGTATGTATGTATATAAATATAATGCAAAGCACAACAAGCAGCTCAACAACCTATCCAATCTAAACCCATGGCCATAGGCTTCAAGTGCATCAGCTCCTTTTCCTCCGCTTTGTAAACAAATTCGAAGAAAATCAAAGTGTAAAGGAGAAGATGGGTGTAAAAAATCAAAGTGTATATAGAGGAGTCAACTTCATTGTACTGTATGTGTTGTACATACATATAGGCATAATATTGATTGTTGATCGTAAAACGTAAAACCCTGGACAGGTTTTAAATGCATGGACTCAGAATTTAGAGTACTTTTATTCCTTACTGTCTTCCCTTCTTCCCAAAGACCCTTTGGAGAGGATGATGCGATGGAACAGCAGAAACGTTGGAGTGACCTTGACATGTAAGAAGGAGTGCAGTGATAGATGCATATATAGAAAAGGCAGAAGTGTGAGGGAAAACATTGTATACAATGTCGGCAGATTCTTCAACTTATTTTATTTCCATTGGACAAAGCATGTCAAATCTGCACAAAGAGACGTTCTAGAAAATAGGGACAGTGTATAATACATGTATGTACAATGTACAAGTTACTTTGTTTGCTGGTCATGTATCTAGCATAAAGAAGGAGATTTGAAGACAATCCATCGTCATATTGTAATATTTAAAAATCTTGGGAACATATTTTATTGTGCTATATTTTTATTTTTTAAAAGAACTTGATTAAACCCAGAATAAAATGTTCTAAAATTTACTTTACCATATGTAGAAGTCGCTTAAATGGCGAATCCCCAAACAAATAAAGAAACGACTTGCTCTCCCGTCCAAAACTCGTTAGTCCAGCAATAGTCAATAATACATACAAAAATGAGCGACATGCATCCCTAATTTATGATGGTAAACTTTTCCAAAACAATCAAGCTGCATTAAATACCATACAATACAAGGTAATGTGTGTTTGAGTTGCATGAAAAATGAGTTGCTTGACAGCTTGTAATTAGTGCACCGAATATTTACCGGTGCAATTTATAAATATGGACACTATCGCATGTATACATGTATGCACAACATCCAGGGATAAATAAGGTGTTAGTGTGAGAGTTTATTTATTCGTTACTTTGGTATTGGTACTTTATACTTTGTATTCTATGTCTAATGTCTAATGTCTGCATACACACCGTGCTCACAATTCATAACGTCAGAGAAACTTTTAGAGGGTTTGTCAATGAGCTCTCATAATATACATACTTTCTCGCAAGGCTTTTCCCATTATAATATTTACGTGCATGTTTGTAGCACTGTATCACTCAATTGATGATTTGCACAATGTATAAAGTACAAAAATAAAGGCGCTTATTACTGGAATTAAGGAAAACAATAATTATTGAAAAGTTGAAAAACAAAAGTATGCACTTCAACAAAATTTTACCGTGCACATTAAGTTTCCGTGGTATTTTCACGTGCAATACGTTGGCAGGGCATTATTACTTATCTTCATTGAACCTCCCTTGTATCATTGCTGAATGCTTTACTTCTTGGCAAAATACTGGAAATTTCAGTACTTTCTAAATGTATTTTATTACTCGTGTTGTAGACATTGTAGGAAATACAAAATACAAACTGAATTGTAAATAATGTTGAAACTAGTCAATATCAAAGCTCTTCGATATGCTTGTACATTATACATATACATCCAAAGGTAAATAACTATAACTATGCTGTCGGGATCAAAAAATCTACGCCATTAATAACATCTATCAATAGTACATACACATTAATTAGAAGAACTTCATCAAGGAATTACTCTGATGATTACTATTGCGTACGAATATTTTGTCCATATTCTTGCCATTCATATTTATGCATGTGAATGAACTAGGTACTACAAACAAAATATTGTCAGTTGACAGAAATGTACATTTTTGGCTTCAATTTTCTCTCAAACAAAAACACGGGGAAGTGCGTGCATAATGCATCGGGTACAGAGAATTGTGAGTTCTGCAATTAAATGTAAATTGTACGGTACAAAAGGCAAAAGTCCCCACACACAGTTTGATATTCATTATTCATACAAAATTCTGCTTCATTTATTTCACTTTATATTTTCCACTCACAAGTACATATGCATATATGTATATGCACAAACACACTCCATAATCATCATTAATATCGACGATCGACCTGTATGTTACTGGACTAAAGTCTTATGCTGAGATAGCGGTTTGGTTCGTGCGGGCTTATCGTTATTGTACCATGTATGTATCTTGGTCATTTATTTAGCAATTTATTTGTATGCACACTGATGTATACACCAATGTACATGCATATACGTATACGTATTTTACTCAGAATAACAATATAAAATTTCCACGGCTTTGTTTGCTTTTCCCAATATGTATGTACATTGTACATAGTGCATACACTCACATGCACACTGGAAAGGAGTGTCTGTGACTCTATAAGTGCATTTTAATGGTTCGCCCTCTACGTTGTGATGGGAACAGCTGATGATGATTCCTATTTGTGGCTAAAAGTGATTTTAAGTATGTGAAGAGTGTGCATATATGTATCTATCATTTATACGTTCATACTTACAAATCTATATTTTTAGGATGCCGAGAACTTCACTTTGTCGATATAACGTTGGGAAAAGGAAGAAAGCGGAAAGTTTGTACGCGGACTATTTCGGCTTTAATTCACTTACTTTTGCCATTGTCAAAGAACAACACACTGCATACGCAGTACACACATACATGTATGACTAAAATACTACGTATGTACGATAATTGTTCATGAAATTTTGCTTTTAAGATACAGCCGATATACATAGGACTTACATACATGTATATAAAACCAATCTCGTATTTTCAATTAAAGACTCTGGCGCTGATACTGATGGTAAACTCTCATGTACAGTGACGTCAAATGTATTTAGTAAGTATTTGCGTTGTACACATATAGATTCATCGAGAAGAAAGCAAAGAGAAAGGAGGCAAGTACCACGTACATAGTTTTAAACCCACCTGGCGAAGAATGCGTCACAATTTTATCCGGCAATTTCCTGATCCAACTCGTGCAAAGTCAGCCAATAGGCAATCAAGGACACGTTAAACGATTCAAAGAAATGAACCTTAATTTTTGGCATCAAATTTTCCGTGTCTATTCACAAATACCGACATGAATATGTATATGTAGATGACATTAAAATGCAATATGACACAAAACAAAATTGTAAACTATTATACATGTAGAGCAGGAGATAAGCGTAATAATTAGCAAACAAAGTTGCATTCAGCCTCTGCTCATATCAGCGTATGAATATGCACATGGGGGATTATGTATAATGCATACATTGTGTATTTATGTATGTTATGCATGACACGGCGTAACATGTATGTAAATAAATAAGACGTATTTTATTTTCATATCTTAGCAGAGGCGTCGTCCAGTCCGCACGTTTTATCTAATAATTAGTCTTGACTCGCTCTCGAGTTATTGCTGATATGTTGAGACAAAGATGACTGCAGTTGAAGGGTTGCGGCTGATGCTGATGAAGAAGCTCTTGATCGCGGTTGCACATGAGACTCATACACATTACATAGATTATATATGTATGTACATGCTTTCATGAAAAACAAAAGACGACGTACATATACCTACAAGCTAGAACAGTAATGATATCTATCTATCTAATATCTGTCTATGCATGTATGTATGTAAATTTCCTTTCTCCTTTTTCAAAGGGTACAAAACAAAAACAAAAAAGAAGATAATAAAGAATTGCTTTCCTAACAAAGACCAAAGACCATGGTCATGAAACTAACAAGAAGCAGAACCAAAACCAGAATCTAAAACCAAACCAAAACCAAAAGTGGAAGTCGAAAACGAAGAAGAAGGAGAAGAAGCAGCAGCAGCAGAAGCAGAAAAGATGTGTACACATTCATGATTTTTTGTGTAATAAGAGTAATGTGTATACGAATTAGACATTAGACATAGACATGTTCTGCAACTTGTATTCGAGCCCAGTTCTCCTCGCTCTTCTTCTACTTATTACTTTCATCTTGAGCTTCTTGTCCGTTGTCCATGCTCCATGTGTGTGTATGTATGCATGTATGTATATTCCTTGTATTTTGTATAAGGAGTGGACCAAGTTCGGAATCCAGTCTGGACGCTGAGGTTTGAAATTGAGCTCGAGCTCGAGCATTTTGAGCTTGCACACTACACTATCATTAGCGTTTCTAAATATAATAACTCTTGGAAGAGTAATTCAGTGCCACTGACTGCCTCTTGTTTTCTACTTGTTGGCATAATATTAATATAGTAAATATATTATATAATGTATGCATGTGTACAAACGCAGAATGTTCAAAGTTGGTAGTTAGTTGGTCGGTAGCCGTCGGACAAGTTCATTCACAGATTGGTTTACGAACATTATACACATTAAGCTCATATTATATTATTATACATTTTCTTATTCGTACTCCTACTCCGATGTATGTATAATGTATACACATGCATGTTTGTTGTACCTCCATCTTCACCCTAATTTCTAATGCCAATAGCCTCTCTCAGTCCATTTCCATTTGCACCATGGCATAAACTTGGAAAACCAAAGCAAAACCAACCTATTCCATCAGTAGTTTTGTACAGTATAAAGCCAACTGGCTACAGATTATGGATACACAGCTTCCAGATTTTCGATTTCAACTTGGAAAAGGCATCTAAACAAAACTTGGTTTTTCACATACTTATATATAAATATATTATATACATAGAAAATAACATAAAAGCATAAAAGTTGCCCTCTCTCCTGCCCATTTTCATCCCTTACGGCTCCACAACAGTTTCAGCATATGTATATAGAATACAAGTCTTGGTTCTTGTGTTTGGATTTGGACTTGAAATCTTTGACTGCAGTTCTCCGGCTACAGATACTTCCCCTCCTTCCAATTTTCTGGGGAAGTCGCGAGAGTATAAAGAGTAACATTTGTTGCGGTTCTCTGGCATCAGTTTAACCCAACTCAACTACATAAACTCGGCTGTTCAGTTCAGCTCAGCTCAGCTCTACTTGACGCCACTGCACACTGCACACACACACACACACACATACATACAAAACTCTGTTTGTGACGACGAAAAGGAAACGAAACCGAAGCCAAACATCACCCAAAACTTTCTTTCCCTCTTTTTCGCTCTCCCTCATCCAGCCATCCAACATCTAACCAACCCCGGATGAATTTGTGTGTCTGTCTAGTTTACTTACTCCGAGTTGGATTTGGAACTCGGGGAGCCGGGAACCCGTGTTGCATTCTCCATAATATCTTTGATCTCTAATCTGCAAACACACACACACACTCACATACACACATAGATAGAATGTTCATATAATCCATCTGCACATACATGGATAGCTATATGCATACATGCATGCATGAAGGTACACATTGGTTTTTTTCCTAGAGTTTCAACTTCCAGAGTAAGTAAGAGGATGAGGAAGAGCCCAGCAAGTAACTATCGCATCCAAGCCCATAATCTACAAAGAATAGTGACTAGTAAAATACATTAATGCATACATACATACATACATGTAGAGAAAGATTGATGATTCGGGAAATTTATTCCTTCACGGACTAAACTACGATTATTACGTTTAATAAACGCGGAAGCTTGACACGTGTAGCCTTTTGCGAATATCAATTACTCCAATGTGATAAAACTTGTTGTATATAATGTATCCATAATATGTACAATGCTATCTGTGTATATAGTTACTTAGCTGTGGATAATGAACCTTAAATTCAAAGTGGACACACAATAATTTGTATCCTTTATCTCCCAGTTGCCTGCATATATTTATTTATATGAGTTGAGTACAGTTACCTCTGTAATCCCTTAAAAAATTATCTTGTTTGTTTAAATTGTTAAGTGAAATTCTACGTTGTATATCAGTAGAAGGGGAGTGGATCAAGAGATGATGATGAATTTTGATGTTCAATTTAGTTTATTTGTATAAATTTCAATTTTATTTGCTTTTTGGCAACTTAAACGATATTGTGTAGCACTAAAAGTAAACCCTAGAGGAAAGGAAAAGGTTTTATATTATACATAGATAATAGATACCTACATTGTAGATGGGTTAAAGTTTAAAGTTACAGGTTTGCACAATGTTTTCCTTCATTTTTTTATCATTTTTTACCCTTTCGTCCTCTGTTCCATTTACTCTACAAAAACGAACGGACTTTGCTCATGTCGATGTATGTATTCTGCCAATAGATTAAAAAATCGGAAATCAAAATCCCCGGCTCGCCTTTGGTTTTATTTTCCTTTGAGAAAAAAAAACATGAGATTGTGACCATTCATAGTTATAATTTGCATCCTGCATTGATGGTTGGTAGCCTTTGGTGCTTCAGTTTTGTTAGATCAGCTCGCCTTTTGCCTTCTTTTTTAAAGATAAGGTAAAGCCAACACAAAACACAACACAACAAATACATTGGATGGATGGGAGATATTAAATGTGCAGATAAGAAAAAATCAAATATAATAACTTTTAGGCCGGTGGGTCTTTCTCTCTTCCTACCCGAAAGATTTTTTTCCCTTTTCCATTATTAGATCCATTTAAACTTGGAAAAGGCTTTTTTTACAAGCCACTGCTATTACTTAAGTGTATAATATATATGTATGTATGTAGCTTGTAGCACTGATGTCGGTCGGTTTTAACTTTAACTCCGATTCTAATGCCCAGCTCCAAAACTTTAACATAAAAATGTATTCCATATTATCAGTTATAGATTTTTATTATATTGTGTACTAGACAGAGACAGAGGTAGAGAGAGAGAGCAATATTATATTATGATATATTATTATCGTAGATTCAGGTTATGTTTCTGGTTTAACAACCGATATGAAGGATTTTGAGTAAGAGAACGAGAGAGAGAGAGAGAAAAATGTGCCGCCGACCGATACCATTGAAGGAATGATGCCTTTGCCTCAATCTATCTTATCGCTTTTACCCATCCTACACGTAATTGTATTGTCCCATTCATTTCGCCCTGCTGTGACTGAACTGTAAACTATCAATAATAATCCTCTCAACTTCAAAGCTTCACACATACGTACATACAGATAGATAGACTCATTGTATTAGTAAAATGCTAGTTACCTTTACTTAGGCGTTGTTATTACCTCCAAATGAAACCTCCTTTTAGTTTCCAGAGCCATCCATTGAATTTGGAATACAAATACATACATAGGTATAAGAATACTTTTATACACACATACACATACAATAGAACTGATGACGATCTGACCAAGGGTAAAAATGGAAAAAAGAATTAACAAACTATTTAAATTGTTGCACTGGAACAAGTCAAGGAACAAGTGAGCAAGTAAGTACGTACATTCATTATCAGTTCATTAATCAACCCAATAAGCACATTAATGAATTCCAAAATCAAAAATCAAATGAGTATTTTAAGGAATGTTTTAGTATTTAATGACTTAAAACTACTAGGTACAAATCAATAAAGCTTCATGACTACCTGCTAAATGTTTAGGAAATTTTATAGAAAGCAACAAGCAGAGGCCAAGTCGTGGTATATTAAAGTTTAAAGCCCTAATTTTTTTAAACTTGACTTATTTTCGACAGTTGTATATACATTCTAATAGGGTTGTGCCTGAAGATGTTCAGCGTCCTCAAATTCACCTTTTGTCTACATGGAAAATTTTCAACCACAAGCAAAACTTTGGACCATGAGCCATAACTAAGTCTGTTTACCATGT
>JAQIVE010004378.1:0-14678 GCA_034698285.1 Sminthurinus bimaculatus | reverse complement strand
TCGGGACGAAATTTTTTGTGTGATTTAAGGGAACCAAAAGGAACAAAATGACGGGGTAGCTGCTTGAAAAATAAAATTAAGTTCATTTGTGGACCAATCTAATGTATATAATGTATAGTTTAAAAAAGAAGTTACCTTTGCTTGTATTCGGCGTTGGAGATCTGGTCCGACATCTTCTGGGTGGAACAACCGGCGCCCGCCGCTCACTATTACTACAACTACTACCGTGTCCCGTGCCATTACTATTGAGGGACTGGGTGGACTCATTTCCGTTGGGCCCGCCGATCAGCATCAGTTCACTTGGCGTGGCGGGAGAGGCGGACTGGCTGATGCATATTGGAGTGGGGATGGTCACGGGGACGGGAGCGGGGATCGGGTGAACCGCTGGACTACTTATGATCACATGATTGTTGTTGTTGACATTATTATTATTATGGTTATTATTGTTATTGTTATTATTGTGGTTGATTGCGACGGTGGTGACGGCGGCTGCAGCGATGGTGGTCGTCGAGCTGCCGTTATTACTACTACTACTACAAATGTTGATACTACTACTACTACAGCTAGTGGAGCTAGTCATGTGACCATTTTGGTGAGATTGAGAGACTTGATGGGGCCCACCCCCGTTTGTAAAGGTGATGGTGGACGATGATAAATTATTAGACGCCGAGGAGTGTGGTAGCGAAGGGAGAGAGGCATCCAGAGCTTCCAGAGCATCCAGTGGACTTCGAGGACTCAGACTTTGAGGAGTCTCCATGTCCACGGAGCCCGAGTCGACTCGCGAGCTTCGAGAATTTGCCGACCGACGATCCTGCACACAAGTTGTTGCTCCTATAAATGTATGCACGAAAAAAGAAAGAAAGAAAAAGTAAAAAGTTAGTAAAAAATATTATTGCATTAAATCAAATCAAATTACACAGTCCATGAATGTACACATAAATTGTAGATGCGTCACACCGCCCATTCCTATATAGCACACATCATAAAGTGGAGTTGAAAAGGTTAATTAACGCCCACGCCCAATATTCACATGAAATACCGGGAAATAATAACACACACGACTTGTATTTCATCTCTCCCTTTCTCCACTTTATTGATACTTTTATCAAGGTTATGCAAGCTTTTTTGCTGTATAAGCTTTCTTATTTTTAAAAATGCTGTATGTATGTATGCATCTATCTAGCCTACAGATTGCTCCCACTTGAATTCAAATCATAAAAAGAAAAGGTAGCGGAAGGAAAAATGAAGAAATGAAAAAAGAGCATCAAGAATCCTGAAAACGGAAATTATAAGAGTTAAACTTAAAGTAAAAGGTTAAAGTCAAAAGGTGGTTGTATAATATTATACTAGTACACAAAACATGAGCCAGGCGTGAAATAAAGTATAAAAGTCTACATATATTATATCTATCGGTATTTTTAGTGACACCCACGTGTCCCATATATTTCCCATCCTCAGTAACATGCATGTGTAATGTGTAATCCAACGAGAATGTTCGTTTACAGGGAAAAGTAATAAAATCCATATTATTTGCCATGAAATAAAGACTGATCAAGATACATCCCTACTCTTTTGTGTGTTTGAATAAATGTATATCAGTTTCTACTTTTACTACCAACACTTTCTCTGTATAAAACATAATACATATACGTACAATGCATCTGAAGAGAGATTTTTGATTTCCCTCATGCAATGGGCGTAATAAAATGCATAGCTGTACATTGAACATATGTATGTATGTGAATAGTGAATAGCTCGAAATTCAGTCAAGTTCTAAAAGGATTTACATCATCACATTATACTTATACTTGTAGCTTTATTATATACATGAAAGTATTTTGCTGTACAAATATAAAATTAATGGACTTTCTCTGAATTTCCCTTTACAAGAATAATATAATACTTAAACTCGGTGAAGTGAGAAAATGGTAGTTGTAAATATGTGTGTACTGTATACCTACGTGCATTTTCTGCATGTATGTATGTATCCCGGTACACAGAGAGAAGTGGAGAAGAGCTCTCATGAAAAAGCCATTAATTTAGTTGAAAAAACTCAAAATAAAACGATGAAGAGCGCGCCTACTACCTACTAAATCAAGTCAAGAGTCTCCCAGAATTTATTTATTTATGCCATACTCGCATATACAAACATACACAGTACAAAGTACACACACATATGCATATTTTCGCTCTTCAAGGCAAATGGCTTGTAAAACCCACCAAATTTTGCATTTATGTATGCTCACATTAAAGAAGAATGTGTACTGATATATAAATTCGGCATTGTTTACTAAACAAAATTTACTAAATTTCTATACAGCTGCCTGGTTTTATGAAAGTGGAAGTAACGCTTCCAAAAATTGTAGAAAATAAAGTCGATATGATCATAATGCTGTAACATACCGCGTTTTTTCATGAATTGGTATAGTATCTGTAAATAAAAGTAAAACTTACCACTACTCGAGAGATTGCTCTTTCTCCGCTGTCGTCGTTCCTCCGGAGTGTCAAAGGCTCCGCTGCGTCGCCGGATGGCTGCCAAACAGGCCGCAGTGGCGGATAACGGTCGTGGCTGGGGCGGCTGTTGATTCACCTGAGCATCTCGATCGGAGGAGTCTGGCGGCGGACTCTCGTCACTCGGCGGACGGTCCCCTTCGTAGCTGCCTCGTGAAGAGTCCTACAATATTTTTGGATTTTTTTACAATTTTTTATATCATTAAAATGGAAGGGGGATAAAAGAAAAAAACGTACATGATAAATATGTAAGTAACTGTGTAGAATCTCTGTATATAGAAGGAAGAACATACCTCGGTTGAATGACGATCTTTGGACTTGGACTGTAGACTATTAAGTTGAGACAACTGTGTCAGTCTTGAGCGAAGGAGTTCCAGCTGCGTCTCACACTTTTGATTCTGCTCTCGTAAGTGCTCGTTCTGCTCTTCCAGCTAATGGTCAAGTAAAACCAATTTGTGTTCACTTCAATAATCCATGTCTTGGCGTGCAATCAGCACCATCCATCCGCACACAAACAAACACTCACATCCATCCATAACTCTACTTATACTTTATATACATAGATATATTCGCACTTATATTATACATATATAGAAATCATGTCCTTTTCCACAGGAAGCAGCAACAAAGAAAGCAAACCCACACCACACACACACACACACAGACACATAATCTCTGTCTAAGCCCCGAGTTTTCATGTCCGTGCCCATGCAGACCTTCTGCCTTTCCCCAGTCTAAACTGTCTAAACCACTGATACACATTATACGTACTAAACGACATACATATATAAACCAGCAGCGCCAATGTCAATGCAACTAACATATTTCGAAACGTATATTATATAATATTATATGACTAGAGCTAACCACAACATCAACATTCTGCCCAAGCTTACGCGTTCATATTCCGTATACATGCAGCATAATATAATATAAGTATAGTTACGTATACATTTTAGGCAGCATCAGACCTTGTGCAAACTTTGCCTTGTTCGTTGACATTTCTCCACTATTTTAGCTCCACGTCCAAATTCACATCTCTATTTATGTGGAAAGAGGAAGCGCAGGAGAAGAAGAAGAAGAGTGTTTGCGTGAGGGAAAGAGTGAAAAGTTGAGCTGGGCTGAGTTGAGTTGAGTTGAAAATACACAAGCAATATTGCCCCAACCAAGAGTTTAAGAGGACAGAGCAAAAAGAGAGAGAGAAGAGAGAAAAGAGAGAGAGAAGAGAGAAAAGAGAGAGAGGATGAGTTGAGCAAACTACTCAGCTCAGACTCAAAACACATAACACACATATAATTTCACTCCACAAGTGCCACCCGTTTCCGTCCCTCTCTCTCTTTCTCTCTCTCTCGTCTCTTCTCTCACACATCTCTATGTATAATGTATAGTGTATAGTCTATCTCTCTTTCACCACTCGGCCACATTTTTCATTTTTTCCCTTACTATCCCTCTCGTTTTTACTTTCCCTCATAGTAACATAGTAACGTGTATATGTATAAGGGTTTTGTCGACGGCATGCTGTCTGTTGCCAGTTGCCAACAGCATCACTCCGTCAACTAATCGCATGTATATGTAGTTTGTAGCTTGTATTACATACATTCACATACATGTCCATGGATCATTGCCCTTTATGATTTTCTTGTCAACCACAAATTGCACTAAACCGGAAATGTTTCCATCATAATCATGTTCATCGTCATCATCATTGTCATTGACATTGCCATTGTAATTTTCGTCATCATCTCATTATCGCCGTCATCGTCATCATCATTGTCAATATTCCTGCTGCTTCACTTGACGCTCATTCACGTATCGTCTATGTGCTACTGTTTACTAAACTACATTATACTATACTGCATTACACATTATAACATAACTATCGATTATAGATATGCTCCGTCATGCTATACAAAACATTGGGGAGGTTTGACAAAGTTTATTGAACATAATTACATATAATTCCTAGAATATTAATTGAAAAAACTTTAAATTGTATTTGCACGGAGCTTATGAGTGCAAGGACATGATTTCGAATTTTTAAGCAAAGCACATGAACATGCATTAAGAATAATAATTTTTGTACTAAAAAATTGATTAAAGTGTATACTTACGTCCCGAAGTTTGTTAGATACCCAGTCCTTGATTTTCGAGGCTTTTTCTTCCACCTGCCGAGACTCCTGAAGTCGTAACAATCTCTGTGGAATACCAATAAAAAAATTGCACGTTAAACGAGATTCACGGACTAATTCTGTCACTTTTTTATATTTTTACATAACTATTTGTACACTGGGGAAATGATCAGACGTTAGAATTTCCATTAGGATAACGATGAATATGTAGAAATGCTGTGGGGTTTCTCCATATTCCAGGAAAAATAATTGTGGGGTTTTAGTCGAGTTAATTTGAGTTAATTTGAGAAGAAAGAAATGCGGATGACATGATCTTTCTCCGCTTTCTCCCTGACAACTAACAACACAGTGCTGAAATAAGGGACGCGGAAAAACCAAAATAGTTGTGACGCATTCGTTATTCTTATGAATCATCAGCATCACCATCCACATCTAATATCGTTACATGATATTGTTTTTTTCCATTCCATCTCAATATGTAAATAGTAACCACATACAAAACCATTGTACAAAAATAAATGTCGTATTTATACATGAATAAATCTGTTTGTTGTTTCAACGAAACAAAGAAACAAGGATAAATTGCCGACTTTTCTGAACACAGAAAAAAAATTCTGCCTCTGCATGCAACACTCCAAGTTTGTTCCTCAGACTCTTTCATCATCCATACTACCAACTACCAACAAATTTTGTTTGAATTTGCATTTTCTACCCGACGCTATTTCAAAACCATCGTATTTTTGTTACTTAAAACTTTCTTTGCTGAAAGTTTGCATTTAGAATTACTAATGCTAATGTCTAACAATTAGGAAATACTTACAAGCGTAAATGTGTATAAGCCACACATCCACTCACAATTTTCGTCCATGAAGTAGGTTTTTGAATGAAAAAGGGCAATAAATGTGTAATTTACAAATTCTTGCATGCAGACCAGTTTTGTATCATAACTAATAGTGCACCTTAAAATCAAAGGAAAAAACGGAGAGAAACGGGAAAAAACGTTTTTTGTACTACAGAAATAGAGGAATAGAAGTGAAAGGCCGAAGAAGGAACCCAACTTATTCTCAAGAACAAAAAAAATTCCGTGAAAGTCTCGCAGCCGCTCACTCATTCATTCATTCATTACCTTTCCTTTTATTTTTCTCGTTCAGCCAAGCTATACACTATACACATACGTGCATAAATATCGAGCCCATTTTTGCTTTCCCGGAACGACCCTGAACGGAAAAATATTAGTGAAAGTCAAGTTTGCTCATTCCACCTATTCACACGGGATTTTATGAGCGTTCTTACATACATACATACATATTCTCTACACTGTGCAAGATGGAACTCTGAGAAAAAAATGTAGATATGATTGGTAATATCACAAATAAAGAAAATTCCTTCCTTTATTCTTATTTCCCTGCTTTCTCTTGTTCTTCATCTTCTTCGTATGAACTCCATGGACGTACTTTCTCCATGCATTCTCTCGCTCCTTGACAAAATATGACTAGGAAAGCATAACTACATAGATATACAATAGGACCATACGTATTCAAAGCAGAGACTTTTAAAACCTGGAGGAATTGAAACTGGAACTTCATGTATGTATTAGACGCACAAGTTACATACTCTGCATGAGCTGGAAGAAGAGCCATGAACTCGGAGAGTATCCATACTAAATAAAGGGAGAGAAAGAAAGGAGCAAATGAAACTCTCTATATTTTACCCTCATCTTGCTCCACTTGTTCAACCTCCCCGCACTTTCAAGGCAAGGCAAGGCAAAAGCTATAATGTAATGCAGCGACTGGCCTCCGTTTCGAACTCCGTTTTCCATACTTATTCCAGCCTTGAAACTCTGGAAAACTGGAGTCAGAACTAGAACTAGACTCATTCTACATGGAATCCAAATTTAAAACTCGAGACTTGCCCAAAATTCTTACACAGTCTCATGGAGTCAAGTATGGAGTATGGAGTATGGAGTATGGCTCATGGATCATGGCACGGAAAGCAGAGGGTGGCGCAGCCATGAAATGGAAAGAAGACAAGAGAAAGTGAGAGAAAGCAGACCTGTGAAATCAGATTTGATTCTATTTCTATGCCTATACGTACCTGGATTATCCAGGTCTATAAGAGAAAACTAAAATGATATCATCTGTGCAACTGGAGTCTGGAATCAAAACTCTGGAGCGTACATATGTAAAACTCCATATTACAAGGTATAATATTGTAGAAACTTGTAGGAGAAGAGGAGCAAAAACTCGTGAATTACGCCGGTGACTCGGAGCGAGGAGCAAAGCAGACCGAATCTCGCAACTTTGAATCCCAAAACTATATATTTTATGTATTAAAGTTACACATTACGATATACCATGCACATTGAACATTGAACATACACATGAATCAAGAAGTCCAAGTTCAGCGGGATTCTTCATTACTGTTGGCCCAATGTATATACATGGATAACTGTACTATTTATTTACTCTACTATTATTATTGTACATGTATTTCTAACTGGAGAAAACCTGCAGACAGACTGCAAGAGCACGAAAAAGAAGAAGACAACGCAAAAGTTAAGATGGAGAAGACCAAGAAGCTTTTCTCAGTTTCATAGTCAAACTTTTACTATTGCATTGGTATCTACCTACAAATAATATGTATGTCCATTATCCATTATACATTACGCTGGTTCCCATGTTCATATGTGCAAACATCCTGGAAATCGGAGGTGGGGAGTCGCGCAGTCTGCAAGACGACACTGTATACTGTATATATCTATTAGAGTTAAGGCTACAACTAAAACTTGGGACCAAACACTCATATTCAGAATTGGGATCGAAATCGGAATCAGGATTAGAATCAGAATCAGAAGCAGCGCATATCAACATCCTGGAACATTCAACAAATATACATATGTATGTATTTTGGACCCTGGAACAGTGAAGAGTGGAGAGCAGACTCTGTGGGCAAAGTAAAAGTTTGAAAGCGTAGCTAACGAAGCTATTTGGTTTCACAGGCCACAATCTTTATGCCTCTCCTGGGCTTAGACTCTATCCAACTCACTATGTATTTAGTAGATTCAACTCGATTCAAACAAACTCAACTCAACTCAACGCATCCGTCGACATTCGACACATGCACAGAGAGAAAGGGTCCAAGTTGGGAATATTACCCGAGAGATGCGTTGGATATTTTCATCTCCCTACCTTACATATTGTTATTAACTCGAGACGAAGGACTTTCACGAATGGGAAATTGACAAATAAATTTAGTTGCGACTCTTCTTCTTATTTTTCGTCGTATTCTCCATTTTCGAGTTGTTATGACTGTCTGGCTACTTTTAGTTCTAGCGTTACGGGCCTGCTGCTGAGCCGGTGTTTCATTGTCCAATCCAGAAAAAAAACACTTTGTTTTCTCCAGTCTCTAGTTTTTGGTTTACGATTAGTGCCCAATCAAAATGACAGGGTTGATGTACATAAATGTCGCCCAGACAATTTGATATTGGTTTTGACGCTGTTTTTTTTACTACTGTGAGTTTTTTTATACTTTTCCATTTTTAGTTGGTACTTTCACGTCTGCTCCTATTTTTTCCCGACTTTCTCCAGCCTTTTGTCTTTCACCGTGTAATGGGAGATCCTGAGTACAGATAGCTAGATAGATAGATGAGAGATAATTATTGTCCTTTTATCGCTATTATATTGAGCTAGTTTCACCGTTTTTGTAGATTGTGTGGATTTTTATGGGAATTTTTGTACGATATTTTGTCTCCGTGATACCGCTTTTTTTCGTTCTTTTCTAGAGGATACATGGTTGTTGTTGTTCATCGAAGCTGTGAAAATGAACATTGACGGCGGATTTTTATGCATGTATATGTATATGCGGCAGACTTAAATAAATTCTGGACCCAGGAATTTTGACAGCATAATTAAAATGACGTAAAGCTTTATATTTTATATGGTGACATAAATACTGATACATTCACATGTGAAATTTTTCCGTAGTTTTGACATTCCCCGTTTTCCGCAGTTTTTATTCTTCTATATGCGTATGCGTCGTAAAAGAAACAAAATGACAGCGACTTTAACTAACAACACTAGTAATACTTTCAAACTGTCGACTTTTGTCCAAAAGCTATTTATGTTCATATAGAGCTTCATGTTCAAACGGACTCTTCGTTTTAACTGCGACAGACAAAGTAAAAATTTTGTGATAAAGTTGAAAGTTAACGTAAAAGAGTTGTCATAAAACTTTGACAGGCCGTAAGAAGGCCTTTATCTCTGTATGTATGTACATATGCACGTCCTGATAAAATAAAACGGGTTGTCAGTCTATAGTTAATTTCCATAGATTAGAGAATTATTCCAAAAATCTATTACTTACATACATACATACAATTCTCTCAACTCTTTCCTACCATTTCCATTGTCATAAAAAGCGAGTCACCCACAAGTCAAAGTGGGACATTTGCATGGTCGTGCTTACTGTTCACTTTTAAAATACGTATATGTATATACATGTATATCGATCCAAAATTCCTCATTTTCCGCATTGTCATGGGCCTAAAGATACCGAAATTGCATTCGGAAACTCGGAATTGCCTTTAAAACTTATGACTTGGCCAAAATCAATGGTTTATGGTTTATAATGTCGTTGGTCAATGGTCAAGCTACAGTAAAATATCAATTTCAAAATTCAATGACTGTGGATGAAAATCAAGAAATTACAGAATTATACAAAAAATATTGTCGAGGAAAGGAATGGAAACGACATGAGATGGAAGAAAATTGCAAGGGAAACGAATTTCGATTGATTGCATTTGGGGCAGGCGATGAAAAAAATTAAATCTATACTAACAATAATGGAATGATGCGATATCCCATTACATCACATCGTATGATATCATATCATATAATATCATATAATATAATATGACACGAGATCATCAGAGCTGATACGATACGATACGATACGATAGTGAGAGGAATCGATGAGCAGAGGGAAAGTAAAAGTAAAAGATGTGAAAATTTCCACATCGTTCTCATGTCATCGGCCATCCCTTTTAGCTACATCGATCTCCGGGGGCTCATACACGTACATACACGTATAGACACACGTAAGAGTGAAGGCATGACATGGAAAGTCCTGGTGAAAGTCCGTGACGAAGAGGAGCCAGAGAAAGTCATCACATCACATCCCATAACATAAAACTCGCAGGTACGACTGCATCTGGACATGAGACGGGGGAAAGTCGTGGCAAAAGCCAGACGAGATCAGGCTCGACGCGACTAGACGCGACTAGAGTCAAAGTCAAAGTCCAGACTCGTAGCAAAGTGAAAGTAAATGGAATGGAATGGACTGTACGAAGAAAATCTGGAGCCATCAACGGCGTAAAATGTAGTCCAACTTGCCATTACAATATCAACTTTTCCAATCCGCCTTTCACACTTCACCCCCCCCCCCTTCGTTTTACTTTCACTTTGCTTTCACCTCCTCATTCGTTCGTTTCGTCCCAACACATTTCACTGTACCTAGCCAGTGATGTAGTTTCCCCCGAAAAATGTGGGGAGTGTGAAATACCTCGCCGTTGTCTAGCCAGTAGACAGTCACCAGCCAGAATCCCGTATATGTAATATCATGGAGAAAATACTCCAGCTCGTTCTCCTTTAAAGTAATAACACCTCGGGTCTCATTGAATTACACACTTGACACTACATGCATATACATATACATACATAAGTGTGTATTGTATTTGGGAATGTGGGATCTCACTCACTCACTCACTCAATCCTGGACCCGTCCTGCTGTCCAGGAGAAAATGGAGACTCTTTCTAAATTGTACACTGTACACTGTACACCTCCAGGTTTTGCTGTGGTTGAAAGTACAACTTGAAATATAATACACGGCGATTTCACACTCTTTCTTATCCACGAACCCGGACTTTTTTGTTTTGTTCCCCTGACTGGCTCTGGCCACATCTGGATACATTCCGATTTCCAACTCGGGTATATTTCATATAGCTGCATATGTACAATGTACATGTATTTTCCAGTTTTTTACCCGCCTTGCCTCAGATATTTTAACTACAGATCGCAATCCCTATCGTCGTGAACAGACGACATGTTCATCGAGCTCTGCATCCATATCCGGCCAGTTTTTTCTCTTCTTTTGTATTGTGTATGTAGGGATATATGTGTTTTTCCAGTTTTATTTCCAGGTTTGTACGTATGTATAAATGGACATACAACTGGAAAAATACAATCTGTAAATCCCCTCTTCCCATTTCTATTTCCATGTCCACGTCTTTTCTCTCTTCCTCTGGCTCGGGATTTGTATCACTGGCTCGTTTGCCAAGGTTTTTCCAGCATTGCTTTTAGTTCCAGTTCCAGTTCCAATTCCACTTGTGTATTTCCTCTCCTTTTTCTGCTGGATAGTCATTCATCCATTTAACAGGAGCTTGTAACTTTCAGCACCGCCTTCCGTTTCACAACCAGCTTTTCTCCAACCAACTGTACGCTGTACACTGTACGTACAGTTAAGTATTTCCACACAGATTTCATACACTATTGCACTATACACTACACACTACATGTGGTCGTTTCAAATGTCACCATAACCTTTCTGAATATGCTCGTTCCAGCTCCGGCTCCATCCTCCTGGAGAAGATGTAGTGCCATACTCTATATATGTATATACATATATTTCCCATGGAGACTTTTCCTCGACAACTCCTTTAATATTTTGTGCAATTTCAAAAAATAGGAAATGTATTGTACAAATGTAGTTCACGTACATTATATATATACTTTTGCTTTTCCATAAAAATCACGTGTGTTATACTCAACCGCTGGTACATATAGTAAAATTTCAACGATATACAGGAAATTTCGAAATACTTTTCGTGGCATATTGCCTGTGTATCGTGTGGTACGTATAACATTGTAAACTGCCAATTTAATGTGGGAAAACTGTTTTTTGGCATTGTTTCTCTATACAGCAAGTTTTCATTTTTTTTTGTTCGCTTCCATTTTCTCGGTTGAATTGGGCCAAGGACTTTATCATTTTTCCATACCATAGCATATGTACAATGTACGTGTTTCCACGCTAATGGTTGCCCCATCGCCGGCCAAATTTACAGACTTATTGTATTATAGCCGTAGGAATATTTTCATGGTAAAATCGATCAAGTGTACAATGTACATAAATACATAGTTTGGGATAATGCGCCAAAAAATTCCAATAACAGTTCAAAATTCGAATCAAACCATGGATTAATTTTAATTTATGTGACATTTATTAAAATTGCCCAGAGAGTTTTGGCTCATTGGTTTTTCATATGTAAGAGTCTCTGCATTATACTTACTTGTTAGACTATTATAAATTGGGAATAAAATAAAATTACGCGTTAATCATCCCGGGGAACAACAATAATGGCCAATAAATCCATCATCTAATATTCAACACCGATTCCAGCGTAGAAATACATACATGCGTTCTGAAACGTAGTGAGAGTGTCAAGTTTAATGTGTAAGCATATGTATGATAATAGAGATGGCGTTTGGCTTTTGCCATTATTCTCCATTCCGGATGCTTCTACGCATTATCTTCCCCCACATCATAACTATTGTTAGTACGATCATTATTATTATAATTAAGGAAGGTCTACGCATGGAAAACCAGGAGAAATGTGTAGAAAGGAAAGGGAAAGTTAAAGGCCAACTACCATCGTAGCAAGTATTCATAGTAAAATGCTGAAGACGCCTGCATATTCATATTCATCATGGTTGAGACAGAATAAAGGGCAAGAGTAAAAGAGTAACGAACGGAACGAGGAACGACCAACGAGGTAAGGAGATAAAGCAGAAGAAAAGGTCACCAAATTTATCGGTATGTGTGAGAGGTAAAGGCCGGGAGTGTGGAGAAAGCAGAGGGTGAAACAAAGGGAGAAAGTAAAAGCTAGTAGATAGATAGTTGAACTCAGGAAAGAAAGGAAAGTGTTGAGTCAAAATGACGGTGACATGGCTGATGGCTGATTTCTTGGCTTAATTTACGCATTAATTTTCTTAGGGGAGAGAAAAGAAAGCTAAATCAAAAGGCGTCGAACTTTTACATGGAAATTTGCCTGCATTTCCTCCAGATTTTGTAAAAAAAGGAGCAATCAGATAAAATATTTGTAGGACCAATGATGATAATAATAAAAGTATTTTACGCACCTGTTCTTCCACTTGGCACTCAAGGCGAGAAATGACTCGCTCCTTCTCTCGGACAGTATTCTGAAGTGTGCATACTTCTTCGCCCATAGCCCACGATCCTGCATTGGACGTCGCTTCAGACAGTTGCTGCTCCATCACGCGGACCTAAATCAATCAAAAAACACAAAGAAAAATAGGACAATTAGATCTTTTGCTCATCGTTTTCAGTATTTATAAAAATACCACAGATTCCAGAATTAAATGCATTTAAGTATGAAAATCCTGCAAAACTTTATGCATCGTGATAAACTTTAAAAGATGCTCCTATGCTGATGCATGTATCTAAAAAGCTAGGTTTTATTTTTGTGCTGGTATACAGTTTACAAGTCTTTGAAGTTTTCAAGTGCCTATACATATATGAATACCCTTTTAATTAGTTTCGATGAATGCTTGTGATTTTGCCTTTTCTTCAATTTTCTTCCTTCGACCATGCCAATAATCCCAACCATTCACTCTGCACATTTGTTCAATTTGTTCAACTACATAAAACAAAGGGCAAAGGAAGAAGGTTCTTGAGAATTCCAGCGGAGAAATTCCTCATATTTCCCCTCCCCCCTCCCTCCGCCGCTCCGAGCCCCCTTTAAATCCTTCCCGTGTTTTATTTACAATGTTTTATTGAGTGCGGGATTGCGCAAACAGTCAACCGTGTTTTTACTACATGTATGTAGATCAGACTGTAAAGCCTTTTGTAAATTTTCTGTAGGTACTATACGGGATCTTATTTCGTTGAGCAGAAAATGAATTCCTTGGTTGGTTTTCTTTTACAGCTTATCTGCTTGATCTGCAATTTGTATAGATTCTTTAGAATTCTATACATAGGCTTTAAAGCAAGTACAACTGCGAGCATTGAATTTATAGCGCAAATTGATGGATGCCCACGAACACACTCGAAATACTTGGACTAAATTGATATTCATCCCTGCTGTTCTAGTAAAAACAAAAATGATGGCGGAAAAGCTGGAAAATGCGCGCATAATCGAATTCTTGGTTGTATAATAAAACAACAACATGTTTTCGTCTTTTGAACTCCTATTTGTATTCACACTTCTCTTTTATTTCTTGTGAAATTTGTTTATTCAGAGTTTGTGACGATGTGCGACTGCCAAAGAAAGTAAACAAAGACGGGTCTATTTAAAATATGACCTTTTAAGAGCAATTTCCGAATGTTATTGATCCGGCGTAATGTAATTAATTGTCAGTCACACAACATCCTCATAAACAAGACAGTGGATGTACTAGTCATTTACGACTCATCTATGTATATGCATAATAATATGCATGCAAAAAGGAATATTTGTGTAGTCGTAAATACAGTTGGTAACTGGGGTAGTAAATCATCGAGAATCGGAGTTGACATTTAGATACATGTTTGATGTGTAAATACAAAAATTAGGTAACTGCAAATCTGGTCGAACGACTTTAACAATAGCCAATCAATTGAG
Organism: Sminthurinus bimaculatus; assembly: GCA_034698285.1. Classification (NCBI taxonomy): domain Eukaryota; kingdom Metazoa; phylum Arthropoda; class Collembola; order Symphypleona; family Katiannidae; genus Sminthurinus; species Sminthurinus bimaculatus. The sequence continues at coordinate 364 of JAQIVE010004378.1, read as the reverse complement.
AAGTTAATTTGTCACGGTCCTAAAAAGACGAAAAAGACTGTGCATGATTGTGCAGTTTTCTCGCCTCATAAAAGAGGGATTTCTGCCTTAATTTTGCATTGAACGATAAAAAAATGTGTAAAGTCCCATACAGCTTGATTAAATTGCAGGGAACGTGTGGAAAATTTTCTTATCGGTGGACGTAAAGCCTCCATGAGTCGGTGTTGATGAAGCAACAAAATTTTTATACATTGTATTTACTCTTCTAATTTTGTATCGCCCATTTATATACATAGTGTATACTTACTTACCGTATATGTTTGAATAGTACGGCTGCCGTACTATTCAAGTTTTTAGCCATAGAGTATATGTACATGATGTACAA
>JAQIVE010004377.1:0-14680 GCA_034698285.1 Sminthurinus bimaculatus | reverse complement strand
CAAATCAGACTGATACTTACGTAGGTATGAATCATTGCTCATCATCGACAATTTTATGTTTTATAAGCCTCAACATTAGCTAAGCATTCCCATTTCTAAATATGTCAAATTCAACAAAGTCTTTCAATTTGTGACCTTTTTCTATGACTAATCATACGTCTTTGTTGTTTACATTATTCAAGACTCATTATTTTAGTCTTATTATACCACTCTACATATTTCATTATTAGAGAAACCACGCCTATCAATTAAAAAGCACTTTTTATGCTTACACGCTGATACTTATACACAGTACACACAACTGTTTTTTTTTCCCTTTGTTTTCAAGCGACACAAACAACCATATCTACGCTTACAATACACCAAAACTGGGAAGCAGCTAAACTAGTTGTCATCACTTCAACTATTAGGCATTAAACGTATACATCCAAACACTAAGTTCATTATTTAGGTCAGTTAACTTTTTGACTTCTCAAACAAAAATATATTCAAATATTTTGATTATGCCAGTTTTTTATTCTCCTCACAGCCAAATAATATTCACAAAATACACATTTCGGTTTTGAATATTTACCTTTATCAAGTAACTGTCTAAATTGTGTCACACAGCTAGACAAATTTTGAAAAATATAACATTTTACAATAAATACACATGTAACAGTTTTTTCGTCGCTTATCGCCTAACATTAAAACTACTCACCAATTTTTGCAGTCAAAACAAATTTTACAAATATTTTGACACCACACACCAATAAAACAATCTCTCAAACTTATTTATTGACCTTTAAAAACAGGCATCAATCTCTAACCCCACGCTAGTCCAGTTCCACATAAAACTTTTTCATTCGATGCCAATATTTTGAGAATTACAACATTGTAGTTGCCATAATAATATACCATTATTTCGACAAAATCGGAAATTTTTTCACTGTCTCCAAGAATAGGTTTTGTACAGACAAGCTACTTATAACTTGATTTATGACGCTTCATGGGTAATAGTCTTTACTCATGGCCCTTTCATAAGGGTAGATTGGAAGTTTGAACCCATCGGGGGGTCATAATTTCATTGCAAAATTGTCTTATACATGACCTCTTGGCGATTGACATGTGTTCTACAAAGTGGAACAGTAAAATTTCTACTAATACTAAATAACCTCACAATGTACAAACAGTACTATCACATTAAAGTTAAGTCTAAACTTCCCAAAAATAACAGTTCCTCTTTCTGGGAATCTGTATCTCATTAAACTACAAATGTCACTTACATAATTTTACTAACTCAATACGATTACCTTATACCTAAGTAGTTACAATTTTCAACGTAACTCATAATAACAAAATTTTCGAAGTGTAAATTTCATAACACTTTCAAATTACTCAACAACGTAAGAATTACTATGTATTACATATATATTATATTCTCTTGCACTGAATTTTTTATATACACATTATACATGTCCATAAATTCACATGTACTTATATAAACATATTTCAATTTTTGTATCACTCCAGTACATGGAGATACCTAGTATTTTCTTATTAGTTCTTGCAATACATTTTTAACTTCCACTCAGTTTATATTTCATACATTCAGCAATCAATCACACCATTTTTATACAAAATTTAATAAAAATTAGTCAGCCATTTTTAAGTGACAAATGGCAAAGAAAAGTTCTTTTTCCCTTTTAGTTTTCAATTATGTATACAAAATTTTGATATCAAGTCAATTATGTAGATACTGATTTTTATGTATAAGATAAGTATTTTTTAACACGTCAATGCAACAAATTTTGCAATTTTACTAAATATCTAGTTGAAAAAGAAAAGCCTGGTCTTAAACAAGTCCACTGGTAACAATTATGCAGTTTTCGCATTCGCTCGCTTCATTTCGGATGCTGATTACGAAGAATTCATTCATGCTTTTGAAACAGATTTTTCGGAGTCAGTCAATACTGAAAACAAAACATCTGTTTCTACTGACATTATCACATTACCCATAATAAATACGGACAATATCCCCTCCGTTTCTACCAGTCCACAACCAGTTTCTGTCCGACGTTCTTCGAGACATAGACAGCAGACTAATTTTTACAATTCTAATTAATTTAATTTAATTAACTTTAATTTTTTTTAATAATATGATTTTCCCCAGCCGTTTCATTAAAATTTGCGCATTCTAATCTTACATTTTCAATTTCAAATCACACGCGCAATTTTCGTATGTATACATTACACACGCGGGGAAGGCCATATTACATAATACATACTTAAGTACACACATTTTAGTTTAGACACTTTTTACATAAATTATATATATATACACGATGCTTCCAATTAACTACGTGCATTTAAAAGAGAAATCTAAAGGTCGTCAAGTCTGGGTCACTTCATCAACTCTTCGCCTCTCACTCGTCCTTTTGGTAATTTTAATCTCCTCTACAACGGCTTTGTATCCAAAATCTCCAAAACTTCCAAAATCTGCACCTCCCGCCTACTCTAATGTCCCTCGTCCACCGTCGAGGACACAAAGTCAGAACAGTCTCAACTCGATCTATGACACCCTGGACTCTGTTATTCAACCCTCGTATTGCATGACTCAACTCCGTAACAAATTACATCCATAACAGCCTCCACCATCCCTTTCTCCAGTCCAAACTCGAGACATGTTGGCTTCACTACAAAACCATCCCTCGTATATCAACAGCCAACCGCCATCAAAATATCAACCCTCATCTCGTTCAGAATTTGGAAAGCAGCTGGCCCTCCAAGGTTCCTCTGCTGTAATACTATCCACCCTCGCAGCGGGTATTTATGCCGGTTTAAGTGCCGCCATCACCCCTGGTCAACCACCAGCCCCTCCAGCACCACTTTTCGTACAACAAACTATCGGATGAAACCATCTCTCCTACTTCACCTCCATCTGACGAGAAGGACACCGCCATCACAAACCTCATCTTACTCGTCCAATGGCTGTCCAACAATACCTCCCCGGTTTCTACTCTTCCTACCGAAATTCGGAGCGCCCCACCTTCTTCGACTCCAGTAACACTTCCCTCGTCCTCCAATGACTCCAAGAACAATGACCTCCCAGATGAAACCATTATCATCATCACCGTCGCCATGACATTTTCCTCCACCACAATTCTGGCCGTTTTCCTGTTCATTCTTCGCCGATGTCACCACCAACGGACCTTTGACTCTCATCACCCTCGACCTTTAGCTCAAAACACGACCTCCCTGAATGCAGACGACTTCATGCTCCAGACCCAAGTTTGGCCAATGAGCCCATTATTAATTAATATAATATGCACATTTTGTTTTTAGCACTTCGATGTAAACAGAACTCTCGATAGGAAAGTCCACCCTGTGGCATTGTTGAACCATTATAACATTTCATTTCATTCAATTATTACATTGATGTTTAACCAATATCTTTTTGTTTTCAGCTTTTCGTATTTTTCTCATAATTTCTATATAATTTTAAGAAGAAAAGTTAAACACTTTTCTTCTTTTTTGGGGGAAGGAAGTGTAAGACTGCACAGTCTTTATTCATACATATTTTACATTAGTATTTCATGTTGTCAATATATGATTGAGTCATGTATCGAATGACTCTTCTTCGTCTTTAATGTTTACACACGTTGACATTTTATACCCATCAACATTAAACATACCAACTTTATAAAAATAACGCACACTGAATAAATCAGGCAGATTCGTTCTAGCTTTAACTCTACACACTTCACTCTCTCTCTCTCTCTCTCTTCCCGTCTCCATCACTCAGCACTTTATTATTCTCATAAGGGCTCTATGTTTAATACATAAAGTTGACCGACCATCTCCTTACATTACAAGCTCACATTACAAGTTCAAGTAGTTCATTCATTTATTATCGTAATAATCCATTTTCTCTCTCATACACCGCTACCGTACCACACATTGGACAATCCCATCATTATTATACAATAATCTAACTGGTGATTCTTTTGTGACCTTTTGAGTTTATAAAGTGATTTTTTTGACAATTTCGTGACACAAAACACGTGAGAATAAAAATTTAACTTTTTTACCTATCCAGAAAACGACGCTTGTTCTCCATATTATTCACAAAAGTGTCGTTCTTTTTACCATCTCCCAAAAATTCCTTCAAACCCATTCTTCACAAGACGAAAACGCTTGATCACCGTTTCTTGTCTAACTTTTTCCATTGAGAGAAATACGAGGAAGTGTGTGAGAGTACATTTAAACGGAACTGAATCCCGGCCGATAAAATACGCACAGGTACGCAATACATTAAATAGAGTACACACTAGACAATCACACACACTATTAGTCTTTTTTCAAAGAATCTTGACATGACTGTATAAGTACATTTTCAAATTTTTTTTGCTCAAACTCAAAATCAATTTACAAAATCATCATTTTCAATTTACACTCATACATAGAGTCAAAATTTTAGTCACAAGTCGAAATTGTAAGAATATTGGTATCAATGTTTTCAACGTAGGAAAGAAAGTGGAGACCTTGGCTGTAATTTAGCATAGCTAAAATCCTTGGTATGAAACAATTATACCTACATCAGTTTGAAATCGCCAATTACAAACGACGGTGAACTCAGAATTTTGAAATAAAAATTGAAAATTGATATTAGTTTCCAACTTTCCAAGAAGTATACATATACATACTACATACATACAGTCATTCAAATTCTTTTCACTTCTTCATACACATTCTTAGGAATCAAAACATCCTGCAGACAGTTAGAAGTACTCAGATTTAACTAGATCGTTATTTTCTCAATAAGGATACTTATATTACATATTTTTAATACACTATATAGTTAGTATTTTCTGAACACAGACATTTCAGGATTACAGTTTTTTATTTGTTGTACACAGATATTGCAATTACTAAATACACATTTAACTCTGAACATAGACATTTTAGACTTAAATAGCTAGGCACTGACATCCTACGCATACATAATTTAAAATAGCTAACACAGACGTTTAGCGTTTTATATTTTTGATAGCTAACACCGACATTTAGCATTCTCTTTATTTAATAGCTAACACAGACATTTAGCAATTTAAATAGCAAACTCCGACATTTTGCATCTACTTGATTTTTATACAACTTAAAATCGTATACTTATGATATTATAAATTATTACAAAGCTGAATACAGACATTTCAAGCTACCAACAATCTCTAGGCTCTGACATTCCAGATCATACATATTTTAGTATCTCCGCGTAGAACTTTAATATAAAATAGCTTTCATAAATCATAACAGGACATCTTTCCTTGAAAATTTAATTCTGTACATTCTTCTATGCATACCGTATAGCTATGACTAATGCATAATAATTCAGATAGACCTGTACATAAACCCACGACAACAGAAGAAGAGAAAACTAGACTAGCTTTAGAAAAAAATTGACAGAATTGCATAAAAAACAACAAGCTCAAGCTCGTGCAGATAGATACGCATCACGCACGACAACGTCATCAGCTAGTTCATCTCATGATAGTACAGTACATGATTCATCAATTCCAGTAACTACTACAGTTACTACACCTACAAGCTCTTCTTCTTCTTCTAGATATACAACTCCAGTTGTTAGTCCTGTAGTCGTAGAATCTCCAAAAGAAACTACGCCTGCGATAGTCATACCTATTGCACCTCCTCTGCCTAAAAATAAGCATAGTCAGGAAATTCAAAATAAAAGAAACGAACGCATAAATAATAGATTAGTAAATCGTCTATTCCAAAATCAACCTTTAGAGTTTCCTCCACAATTCATACCACCACTAATAGTTAGTCAGATAGTCATGGCTCAACTAGGTACATATGTGCAGCTTTCAAAGCTCGCACCTTTTGATCCTTGTAAAGACAATCCAGTCATATTTTTTAGAAAATGGCGTTCGGTTGCTGCTAGCATGGGCTACACAACTGCAAAACCCATCTGTGATAATTTCGGATCGGTACTTTCGGATGTATGTCAAGAATGGTATGAAACCACAGTTAGAGGTCAACATGGTGCTATAGTTGACATGGATGCATTAGAAACACTTTTTCTCGATACATATTTGCCAGACCCGGCTGTTGCTCTTCAAGAGCTCACTAGGCGAAAACAAGGCGAAAATGAAAGCATGGAGAGATACATAAGCGACATACTTATGTTATGTAGGGCATGTGAACGCGGTGCTATGTCAGTACCAAATCAAATTATGTACATCCGTCTAGGTTTGCTGCCTTACTATCAAACTTCATTGGCTCTCATCACATTGCCTAGAACAATTGCTGCATTAAAAACGACCCTTCTACAATTAGAACGGGCTCGAGCTCTTAGCACCCCGAATTCAGGTCAATTTTCAGCGAAAAATTTTTCCACACAGCATAATATCAATCAGGTGCATACCCAAAATCGAGAAAAATCACACGCATCTTCTTCGCGTTCTCAAACTCAGAACTCTGCACCCAAACGAGTTTTGACTGACGAACAGAAAAGCAAAATCATGGCTACGCAAGCACGCAAATGCCTCTCATGCTCTATGAATAATCACTGGACATGGGACTGTAGAAAAACTGCTACCGCATCAAAGCAGGGAAACTTGCAGCGGGGCTCACCACGAGCCCCTCCACCTCAGAATACGCACAATACGCATCAAAATCAGAGGTACAGGAATCAAAAGTCCAAATGGACTCCTCAAAATGCATCGGTAAATCAGGCTGCATCATCAAATCAACCACAAACTACGAATCCCATCCCTCAAATGCAAACTCAGCAAATTGCTCCACCTCCTCCTCCTTACACTATCAACATGTAATTTCAGCAAATGAATTATATACTGAACAGCAATCTTTTTCTCCACACATTAAAGTAGGGATTAAATCACAATTTTATACAGCTCTCGTAGATAGTGGTGCCTCAACCAGTCTCATTAGTAAAAATTTAATCAAAGATTCAGCAATAACGAAATTACAAAATCCAGTTTCAATAAAAACAGTTTCAAATGAAACATTTTATGCTCTAGGGTCAATAACTTTAAAATTATATTTAAAAGGACAAATTTTGAATTGCAATTTTTTAGTTGTTCCATTTTTAAACCCTAATATTTTGCTAGGATCAGATTTCCTTTCAATAAATAACATTATAATTGATTACAAAACAAATTCAATTTACAATGACTCATTTCGTTCAAATTTCTCGCTGAATTCCACACTACATACTAAAATATGCAATGTGCAACTTGCATCATTACCTCGAGCCACAGCTCGTGAAACAGTAAACATTCCTCCCTTATCATCTAAATGGATAGAAATTACATTTCCTTTGACATCCAATGCTGACACTTTGCTTTTTGAACCAGTTGACAATTTACAAAATAAACAACGATTATACACTCCTCATGCTTTGATTTCTAAGGATAAAAATAAACTGCTTATGACTAATCCAACGCAGCATACAATAACAGTTTATCGTGCTCAAACATTAGGTAAATTTGAAACGGAATTTACAGTAGAAAAATTCACAGACGAACCCGTAGCTACTAAACCTTTAACAGAAGAACAACTTAATTCATTAGATATTAATCCAAATCTAACACCCAAACAACAGCAACTAATACGTAGCATTTTAGTACACTTTAGCGACTGCTTTGCTTTTTCTGTTGAGGATTTAAAAATAACCAATCTTGATTCAATGGAGATCAACACTGGCGATGCTCGTCCCATCAAACAGCCTCCCTATCGCATCTCACCCGCGGAACAAGAAGAAGTGGATCGTACAATAAAGGAACTTCTGGACCGAGGACTCATCCGACCCTCCAAATCTCCCTGGAGTTCCCCAGTTTTCTTAATAAAGAAAAAGAATGGTAAATCACGGTTAATAGTAGATTATCGCAAAATAAATTCCGTCACTAAAGATGACTCATTTCCCCTCCCACGCATCGACGATCTTTTATTAAGATTACGCACAGCTAAATATTTTAGTCCCATGGATTTATTTTCAGGCTATTTTAACATGCGAATAAAAGAAAAAGACATAGAAAAATCTTGTATGGTCACACCAAAAGGTGCATATGAATGGTTAGTCGTAAGTTTCGGTCTCAAGACCGCTCCTGCAGCATTTTCTCGCATGATGGATGCCGCCATTGCATCACATCTTTTTAATTGTGTTTTAGTATATCTCGATGATTTGATCTTATTTTCCGATACATTCTTAGAGCATTTGCAACATTCAATTTTATGTCTAGAAAAGCTTCGCTCTGCTCGACTTTGCTTAAACCCAGAAAAATGCCAATTTGCTTACCAGCAATTTTCTGCCTTAGGATTTTTAATCAGTGCAAAGGGCATTAGTCCTGATCCTAAATTAACATCCGCTATCACTAATTTTCCTCGTCCACAAACAATTCGCAATGTACGTGAATTTTATGGATTATGCAATTATTTTCGTAAACATGTTGCTAATTTCGCTTCAATAACACAACCGCTTGTTGACGTTTGGTCTCAACCAAAGAAAACTAACTCATCAGAAATTAATCTCAAACCTCAATTCTTTTGGAATTCAGAACAAGAATCTGCTTTTCAAACACTAAAAGAATTTTTAACCAGTCCAGTTATACTTAAACATTTTGACATTACAAAGCATTGCTATATTTTTTGCGATGCCAGCCAATTTGCTTGTGGAGGATTTTTAGCACAAATGGATGATACAGGAATGTATCTCCCCATTTCATTCTATTCACGTAAATTTACTGAATGTGAATCTAAAAAGCCAGCAGGAGTTAGAGAATTCTTAGCAATAATTTTTCTCATTCGTAAAAATCACGAATTTTTGTATCTACGACATTTCACGGTATTTTCGGATCATAGATGTTTAAGTTCGTTAAGTCCAAAATCAGCGACAATTAATCAGGAACTTCAGAAACTGTCATTAAAATTAGCCGATTACAGTTTCGATATAAAATACAAAAGTGCAAGTCTCAACCAAATTGCAGACGCGCTTTCTCGCAATCCAGTTGGTCCTGCCACCTATGTGGAGGAGCAACTCGATAACGAAATTCCAATTTTAAATTTTGCTCATGACAATAAACTAAACAAAGTTCCATTAGACTTGACAAATTTTTCTGTTTTGCAACAAGCTGACTCAATTTTATTTTCATTCATTCATAAACATCCTAATCAAATCACACAGGATGATGACAAAATATATTTTTACACTCCTAGGAATTCAAACAATAAATTGTTGTTAATACCACAGCTTTTTATTGTTTCAATTTTAAAATCTTACCACGATGACCCTTTATCAGGTCATGCTGGTGTGGCACGTACATATAAACGTATTCTACAAAACTATTTCTGGCCACAAATAAAACAGGATGTTTTGAAATATATTTTAAGCTGTCAATTCTGCCAGTTGAATAAGATAGATAAAACAGGCCAATTATCTCTCTTACAGCCAATTTTAATTAATCGAATCTTTAACACAATAGGATTAGACACATTAGGAAAATTTACTACATCAGTAAATAATAATTCATACATCCTCGTATGTACAGAGTACACTACTCGATTCGTAATAACAAAAGCAGTACCAGATAGAACTGCCACTGAAGTAGCTAAATTCCTTTTCTATGATGTAATCTGCAAATATGGAATATTTTCTAACCTAATTTCTGATGGAGCTCCGGAATTCCGAGCCTCCATTCTCAAGGAATTATTTCAATTGTTTACAATCAATCATTACGTATCCGTCCCATACTATTCTAATAGCCACGGTTTAACTGAAAGAGCAAATCAAACTTTAACTATTTTTCTCAGAATTTATGTAAACTCAGATTTAAATAATTGGGACATTTTTCTCCCAGCTGTCACTTTTGCATACAACAATTTTTACAATAAGTCAACAAAATTTTCTCCATTTCAACTTCTATTTACATTTACCCCAGCTCTACCTATAGATACAGTATTACCAATAATAGACAATCATTCTGAAATAAATCGTAAAGAAATTTTAACCACAGCTTACAAGAATTTAGAAAAAGCTCAAAGTCAAGCTAAAGAAAATTTTGATAAGAATCGAAACCCAGCAAATTTTGAGAAAGGCGATACAGTTCGCTTACGCAATGTTATTAGACAGATAGGTAAAAGTACTAAACTAATGGCTAGTTATTCAGGCCCTTACAAAATTGCTGAGGTTCTCGAAAATGGCAATTTTGAAATACAATTAATAAATAATACTACAAACAAACGTGGCCTTAAAAAGGTTCACGGGTCACAACTACGCCGTTTTCACATTCGACCGGATGTTGACTACGACGAATTTTCTTATGATTTTGATGATAGAGATTTTTTGGAGTCCGATCTTTCAGAAAACAAAACATCTCTTTCAACAAACATCAACAATATACCCCCAATAAATACGGACAATATCCCCTCCGTTTCGATCAGTCCACCACCGGTTTCTGTCCGTCGCTCTTCACGCTGTAGACAACAGACAAAACCTTTTCAATCTCGATAATTTTAATATTATATTTTATTAAATTTACTTTCCATTACAAATACTTTTCTCCACCATTACTATGGTAATTTTTTATATGATTTTCCCCTGCGTTTTATTAATTTTTTTCTTGCGCATTCCCATCTTACATTTACAATTCCAAATCACACGCGCAATTTTAGTATATTATACATTCTACACACGGGGAAGGCCATATTATATATTTAATACTTATTATAATTATATTACGAATAATTTATTTTTAGTTTTTAAGTTTTGAACATATTTCATTCAATATGTTTTGTGTATATACACAAGGAAATTTTATTATATTACTTACTACCTACGATCTCATTCAAAGGTCGCTAAAGGTTGTCAAGCCTGGGTCCCACCATCGACTCTTCGCTCATCACTCGTCCTCTTGGTCTTTTTGGTCTCATCTACGGCGGCCCTTTATCCAAAAGTCCCCCCAAAACCAAAGTCTCCAGCCCCCATCTACTCAACCGTCCCTCGTACACCTTCGAGGACATCCAGTCAAAATAGCCTAAACTCTGTTTATGACACTCCAGTTTCCGCTGTTCAACCCCCGTATTGGATGACGCAACTTCGGAACAAATTAAATCCACACCAACCTCCACCATCACTTTCTCCAGTACAAGCTCGAGACTTGTTGACTTCGCTCCAAAACCACCCCTCGTATATCGACAGTCAACCATCACAAAAAAATCAACCCTCTTTTCGTTCAGAATTTGGGAAGCAGCTTGCCCTCCAAGGTACCTCTGCTGTGATCTCCTCCTCCCTCGGAGCAGGCATCTACGCCGGTGTGAACGCCGCGATGACTCCTGGTCAACAACCAGCCCCTCCAGCTCCACTTCCAGTCATCCACCACCCGGATAAAATCAACTCTTCTTCGTCACCCCTACCTGACGAGAAAGACATCGCCATCACAAATCTCATTTTACTCATCAATTGGATGGCAAATCAATCAACAACGGCTCCTCCACCTACCACCACAACTAAAACTACCCCGCCGTCTACTACCCCGACACCACTTGGATACTCCTCCGCCTCCACCAACAACAACGACCTCCCGGACGAGACCATCATCGTTATCACAGCCGCCACAACATTCTCTTCTACGACAATTTTTGCGGTTTTCCTTTTCATCGTTAGACGCTGTCTCTATCGACGGACCTTCATCGATAATCACCCTCGACCTATAGCCCACGAACACGACCTCCCTGAATGCAGACGACTTCATGCTCCAGACCCAAGTCTGGCCAATGAACCCATTATTAATTAATAAATATAAACATTTTTAACACTTCGATGTACATAGAACTCTTGCTAGGAAGACCTTTTACTAAAAGGCATTGTTTTACTTTTACTCCACATATTATATTACATACTTTTTTCTCTTAGCATTTCGATGTAAAAAGAACTCTTGATAGGAAAGTCCACCCTATGGCATTGTTTTAACATTATAACATTTCATTTTATTCAAATATTACATTGAAGTTTAACCATTACATTTTTGCTTTCAGCTCTTCGTATTTTTGCTCATAATTTCTATATAATTTTACGAAGAAAACTTAAACATTTTTCTTCTTCTTAGGGAAGGAAGTGTAAGACTCCACAGTCTTCACATACATATTTTACATTAGTATTTTCATGTTGTCATTTTAATGACTGAGTCATGTATCGAATGACTCCTCTTCTCCGTTTTATGTTTACACACGTTGACATTTAATACCCATCAACATTAAACAAACTAACATTATAAAAAGAAGTCACACTGAATAAATCAGATAGATTCGTTCTAGTTTTAACTCAACACACTTCACTCTCTCTCCTCCTTGTATTTTACAACACAGCACTTTATTACACACATACTGAGGCTCTGAGTATTGATTACTTAGAGAGACCGAAACCTTCATAATACATACATAACTTAGCTCAAGTTCACAGTTCAACTATTTATTACCATTCTCGTATTACCGTCATACTCACTCATCTACTACATTTATCCATCTTCTCATCATACACATGCAGATATCCAACAGAACTATACAATAATCAGAGTTGGCACTGGATTAATCCACCCGGACGAAACGGACGGATGAAATGGACGAAATGGACAGCAAAAAGTGTCCTAAAAGTGGACGAAATGGACATAATGGACGAAACTGTTTTTTTATTAAATATTGCTCATGCGCATCTCTTTTTCAACAAAAAACAATTTTTTTCGAAGTAGACGTTTAATTCCTTTGTAAATTAACTTTGTCAAAAAAGTAATTTTTCTATCAGGAGTCCCATTGTTTTCCTTTTTATATCTGCTACCACATAAGGTTTAACTTTTAACACTCTAATTTTTTATGGTTTAATATTTTAAGAACAATATTTACGCACGCTAGTACATTTAAAATGACACGAATAGCGTAAATGCTCATCATTGAATCTTTTATTTTTTTTACTATAACAAAGTATATTCTTCGAAAGTAGAAAACAAATTATTGTTTAGGGTTTTGAGTTTTCTTTTGCAAATTGCAAATTACATAAACCAAGTGTGCAAACAAAATTACGCACAATTGGAGAAATGAAAAGAATTTTTAAATTCATTCAAAATTTAAAAATATGTGCACTGGCTATAAACTGCGAGTAGGTCATGTTCATAGATAGCAGCATAGTTTCGTCCATTTCGTCCATTATATCCATTTCGTCCGAAACGTCCATTTCGTCCAAGTGGACGGCAAATGTCTATCGTCCGGACGAAATACCAACTCTGCGTAAAATGAAGAAACTTATGAACCTCTACCATATCTAAAGATTAATTTCAATAGTTAAATGTTTAAATTAAACTTGCAAAAAATGTACATCAAATCTGAAAATAAACATGAATCAAAGCCTTTTCCCCTAAAAATACAAACGCAAGCTCTCGCATTATGAAATACATATGAGTAAAAGGATAGCAAAGAGTAGGGACGGGTGAAATAATTACCAGTGTCCTCTCTTCCTCGGGACTCGTGAAAAATTTGAGCCTAAAGTTTGAGTTATTTTATTTTATTCTAATCACCAAGCCGTGTTGAAAAACATTTTCTTCTCTTTCCACTAAAGGCAAAGCCTTAAAAATTATCAAAATTTTGATAAACCAATATTTTTTAATGAAATTCCACTGGTGCCTTTGAAAATTTTACCCATCGTTTTTCGTGTTTTTTGAATAAACAGGAGCCAAAAACTACAAGGAAATGGATCGGATTAGCAAGACCAAAGCAGCGAAAATTCCCCAATGTGAACACTGCCAGAAACGATTCTCGACAAAATCTAAATTATCACCAAAACATTCATCTGAATAAGAAAATATTTGAGTGTCCTTTTTGCGCTTACGTGACCAGTTGTAAAGGCAATTACATCCGAACCATATAAAATAAAATCCGACATGAGGCATGAGCAATGCTCAATGCTCATTGAGTATTGTCAAAAAAACTTGAAACCTTCAAAGCGGCAGAACTAAATAGTCCCTACATAAAATGACTCGGGTATCGATAGCCTTTACACTAATAAAAGACAAAGACAGCCGTATTGAAGGTTGACAAATAATAAAAACAAAGAATGAGCTGTAATGTGTGATATCATATTGCTCGTTATATTACCGTGTATGCTTGAATCGTAGGGCTACAGCACCGTGCAAGTTTTATGCAATTAAATAGATAGATATATGCATATTCAAGAAGGAAAATCTATGACATACAGAATTCAAGCACAATTCAAGCAAATACGGTACATGTACATTAGCGTTTGTTTATCTGCTCGATTTTTATTACAACCATTCAAGACTCCATTGTTTTTTCTTACAAAATCCCGATTTGATTTGAACTCGCTATCGTTGAAGCCGTTGAAAATTGGGGCTCCAGGAAACTTTGATCAAACATCATCAGCGCCACAGAACTCGACGTAAGATCAAAATAAAAACTACCTAATAAAAATACATCCACAATGCTACTAAAAGTTTACAACTTTTAAGCTACAAGTCTCCTGTTAAAATTATTTGCTACTATTGTACACAAGTTATTACAGTTACCATTAATCTCCCCAAAACTATTGGGTTGGAAACAAATTTTTTGGTCACTTTGAAAAATTTTACTCAGAATAACTGGATGCATTCCCAGGTTTCTA
>JAQIVE010004376.1:0-14680 GCA_034698285.1 Sminthurinus bimaculatus | reverse complement strand
TCCAAAATGAAAATTAGTTGAACATTTTACATTTTACCTAAACTTTGACTTGAGTTCTGTCATAAAGCCGCTTGTTGTTTCTGTTTATGTAATCCTCCTGGATTTTCTGCCCCTCCAGTATATATCTAGTATGCACATTGCACATGTTTTATGTGCATTTAACTGCTACTCGTGTTATAACGCAGAGTTTC
This sequence comes from Sminthurinus bimaculatus, assembly GCA_034698285.1. NCBI lineage: Eukaryota > Metazoa > Arthropoda > Collembola > Symphypleona > Katiannidae > Sminthurinus > Sminthurinus bimaculatus. Next base: position 14,489 of record JAQIVE010004376.1, on the reverse strand, counting down.
AGAGCGACAGTAAAATTTGGACTTTTCCCAGGGATTAAGCAAAGAGACAGCCCACGATGGACTTTGTCATGTTAGTTTCTCCACAACAGGAACAGGCCTGATCCCTGTCAGGAGTTTTCTTCGTTGTCCCAGGTCAAAGTCAAAGTCAACGTCATCTTCAACTGCCTAAAAGTTTTTAGAATAACTGGGAATTTACGTACGTCTTTATCCTTGTATGTTGTTGCTACATAAAAAAGTTTTTACAACAGATATGTATAATGTATATATAGCTACCATTTATATTAATTTATTTTCAGTTAAGCTCAAAAGTGCAAAAAGAAAGCCTTTTTAGCTTTGTGTTCTAAACTAAACTAAAGCGGACACAAGAACAGGGTTTGGATTTCAAACTTAAATTGACGGTTTGTTCTGCAAACTGCAAGCTAACGTCCGGTCACTTAATCCTACAGATGCTCAAGGTAAACTACATACATACATATCCACGCAGGATAACAGAAATGTAGGAAAACAAAGCAAAATAAAGTAGGAATCGGGAGGATGGGGGAAAAGTCCCTGAATTTTTCATGAGTTTAAAAGTGCTCCTCACTCTTGCTTTTTCGATGTTTGTACTGTCGAATTCCATAGCATACAGTGGCCTTCACATTGAAATCAGAATCTGAGCGCATCTTGCACCAGACGAGAGTGACACGAACAGATATACATGTATGTTATGTGTACGTCAGGCGGGAAACGAACTGAAACGGAGATTTGTTATTGCTGCTGCTGCTGTTTGCTCTTGTTTCAGCTATGTATACAGATATGTACATTCACTTGTATTGTTGCTACGTACCGAGCGTATTTATTTATCAAAGCATTAAGTATTAACCGTGTCAAGCAAAAGCACAGTTCAGCTTTAGGACAACGCACAATACACAATACACATGGCTGTGGTCCGAATAGATTTTTTATCAAGTGATTGAATTTAGCCTACAGTAAAAAGCAAGCACTACACGAGTGTGTAGTGTGTATGCTTCTAAAACTAGAAGAATTTACTGCAAAGCTTTGGAAGTCTGGAAGAGTATTGACATCTTTGTAATAGACAATAAAATCATTAGTACCACGCTTTTCTTGCCAGTTGGATAGAAAAGGGCAAAAAATTTAAAATTGGATCTGAAGGGAGCATTGCCTAATGATAAATGAAAAAGTCTTGTATGTAAATCATGAAATGAAAAGCAAACCGGGATGTACTGCCAACCCCAGCGATATGCCATATGCAAAAGTCATTTCAAACATTATAAATGAAGGAGGATGGAGCTCTTTGAGCTAATTTTAATAATTAAGGGTGGGATCTGTGGATGTATAAATTATACAGTTTTGTAATTATAAAGAGAGACTGTCGAGAGAGGGGAGAAACTCGGCTTCAATGCAATGAATGGGGGAAAGTCCTCATTTGTTCACCCCTTTCTCCCTCTCTCTCGCTCTCTCTCTCTCTGTCTATCTGCCCCAAGTGGCTCCTCTTTCATTTTAATGAGCATACATGTACGTACAAGCGTATTTACGTATTTATATTTATATCCTCTTGTTTTACCCCTGATCAATTAACGCAGTGTAATGCATTTGATTGAGTTCCGGTATTTATCTAATTTTATTCCTCTACCTCATTTGTTTTCCTTTCATTTAAAGAAGCTCTTGTGAGCATGCATAAGCAAATTTTGGGCGCCCAAAACTCATCGTCAGGTCAAACAAGCCTTGATTACATTTTTGCCAACAATAATTTCGATGAACTGAAATGTAAAGCTCGAACACATTCTGTGCAAATGACCCGACTTTATATGTATTTGCTTTTAAAATTTCAAAGGAAAACTAAACGTCAACTAGTCAAATTGTACATTCTTCACTTGAAGCAGTAATGGTGGTAATAAAGGGCAATAATCAAAGGCGTTCTCAGCTGTGAATGTGAGAAAAGAGAGGACTGACGTGAGTGGGGACGGTCCAGAATTTGACGTGTATGCTGCCTCGTCTTTTGAAACGTTATATTAAACTGCGTCAAGTGTAGCTTTTATTCCGAATTCTTACTTTACTTTAGCACTAACTACACCGGCCACTACTGCTATATTTAGGAGTTGAGTTGATACTTCTTGGTGTTTTTCCTAACACCGTTACACAACTGTGGTATGAGTAATGAATAATCAATGGCTGAATGAATAGACTCCCATTCAACCTCACAGCATCATCATAATCTTTGAAATCTCCATCATCAGCGTCATCATTATCGCAAGCCTCGTCAACATCAGCGTCACCTTCTCAATAGATTTATACTACGGTATACAATAAATATACAGTGCATATATGGACAATAATTACCTAGGGAAGCCCAAAGTGAATCTACCTATTTGATTCTGTTTTGATGATGATGATGACGAGGATGACTGCGATTGTCTACTTTCCCTGATTTCACCTTCTACTCTATCTTTACCATCATTATCATCCCTCCTCTTCATCTTGGTCGTCGTCTTTTCTCTGTCTCTCTGCCTCTTGGTGCTCATCTGCTGTCGCCTTGTTTGTTGATTGCACTTAATTAGGATTGTTTCAATGGAATTGGACGAGTTTGAGTCTGTCGCCTTTCTCTCTCTCTCTCTCTCAGTGTTCTCTTTTGTTCACTAGTGTCTGCTCTGCAGCTTTGGCAACTTGAGAAGCGAGTGCAAGTGGAAACGTGACATCAGACGGTTTTCTGTGCTCATATCTTTTCTTTCATGTTTTGCCTTCTTCTTTTCATTTGGACGGCTAGAGTTAGACTAGGGCCCGGACCTGGACTTGGAGCTTTATGTATGTATATGTACATGCAATTGCTTGTTATATTTGTGTATATATACATCGTACATGCCGTAGAAGATGGGAGAAATTGGACAGCACAAGCAATCTCTTCCTTATTCCTCTTCCCCCCTCATTATGTCAAGCTCTGCGAGGCAATTGTCTAATAAGACTTCCGCTCCAGATTTCAGCCAGAGCTCCAACAGCAAATTTAATTTCACTTCCTTTCTTTAGCCCTCAAAATTATTAGTTAAAGCTGCAGTAGAAACACCAAAAAATCCAAGATATTGTGAGAAATACTGTGAAAAAGAAGAGGTCAAGTTTAGACAAAATCCGTTCTCAGACTTAGCAAAGTACGCCAAGAAACTGTAAACTGTGAGAAATTGAAAAAAAGAGCTTTCCGTATTTACAAAACGAAAAAAACAATTGTATCAAACAATTAAATTTTATAATTTGCTTGTGTCTTATTGTGGGCTAAAGATGTGCTAGAAACTTGTGTACACCCATCAAAATCTTAATCATTCTTTGAAAGCAGACTGCTCCTTTAATTTTTGTCTTAACATGTGTGCAAAATTCTTCTAACGCAATGAGTACCTGTTTTAGAGGGATACTTCATAATTCTTCAGTATACATAGTTCTGCGCTTTCTTTGCGTTATTTTGAGAAAATTCCGTCTTCCTCAGTTAGAGAAAGGATGATGCACCGGAGCATTTTGCCAGAGGCAGTAAAGGAAAATTAAGTGTGGGATTCTTTCAAGTTATCCATGAAATGAAATTCCGCCACTAAAAATGTTAGTGCCCTTGACTATATTTTTACTAATGATATACCCACTCTATTGATTCGAAGACCGAAAAAATGTAAGATAAAGGTAGGGTGGATTTTTGAAAGCATTTTACTTATATTTACTTACCTTTTGCACACTGGTGTAAACTACATGGAGAAAGGAGCCCGTTCTTACCTTGTTGTGTCTTCATCTAAGAAAATTAATTTGGAGGCTGATATTTAAGCTGATGCCGGTGCATAAAAGTAAATGCGTGCTTACTGCTTGCACACAAGTGAATGAAAAGTTGCACTAAGTACATATGCCGAATTTCAATGGTTTAGAATATACTATGTATTTATTTCATTTTGTTAATACATAATAATAATCATGATAATAATCTTAATAATAATGTACACGGAATATATTCATTAGCTTTATGTACAATATATTATGTATATTTTGGTGGGTGTAGGTAGATATCTCAATATCTGTATAAGATTTGGATGCAGGATAAAATACGTATAAAATGTAGTCGAGTATAAAGTTATGTGTTTTGTTATACATACAGAGTTATTATACATATAGGTTCTTTGTGTATCCGTATTATGCATAGGAAGAACTTGAAGTGCGGCCGTCACATTTCCTTTTGCTTTCACTTTTGCCCCTACTTTCTCCAGCTCATTCATTCACTCATTCATTCCGTCTCATTCCGTCTCATTCCTGCCGTCACCCGTTCATGTGATGTGGTAGATATCTTCATTCTCAAAATAGAGGCGGTTCGTGATTCCACTGAGTTCAACGGTGTCTTGGTCTCCGTGCAGTCGCGTGTACGACATCCCGGTGGGTCCACGGTGAGGATGGGGGAAATGATGAAGAGAAGGGTGGAGATTACTGCGCTGATTATTATTACTATTATGATGATGATGATGTTGTTGGCGATAAGACGAAGAAGGAGTAGAAGAACTGGCGGCGGAGGCGGATGCTGATGCTGATGCGGGATCTGATAAATTCTCGTCTAAGGCTGAGGAAATGGATCGGTTCTCCTCTTCCAGCTCACCTCGTCCCTCCCACTGATTCCCATGCAATGCAATGCCATGAAATGCAAAGAACAATAAAACCAGTGTTATTTTATATGCATGTACATATGATATATTATCATCACAATTAAACATGAAGAACATCCTCCTCAAGACAAGGTGCAATTTTCCTTTAGATTTCACAAAACAAGCAAAATTTTCCACCTGCAAGAAAAATCATAATAAATATCTCGGGAAAGGTAAAGATAGATTAATTAAATTAATACTCAAGTTTTGCAAGAGCTGCTTTGAGAATTTTGGGAAAACTGTAAAATTCCTGATTATAAAACTATGCGCTAAACTCAGTAAATTGAATACTTTGATACTACATACATATTTATTCTTTGCGAGCTTCTCAACCTGGATATTAATTAGAAAGGAAAAGGATTTTATAACGAAGAGCTCCCTGGGGATTTAAAAATTAATTATATATACGAAGCTTATACATTATACATATTCTATAAATAACGTAAGGATAAATAATGTTTCTATATACATACATAGGTACGTGTATGATTTTAAGCTTGACGTAGTTGAAAACATACCCAAATTTTTCTCCGGGCGGATCCCACGGCCACGGGAAAGGGAATGACAGGCCGGATCTTTGATTTCCAGGAGGGGAAACGGAAGACTGCGAGGCTCAAGAGGAGGAGGAACAGGATGGTGAGGAGGCAGGCCGCGGCGGAAATTAACAACGTCTTCAAAATCACAGCACCATTAGAACTCGTCCACCAACTAGTGTGGTCGTGACCTTGACCTTCACTCGACAGCTGACCCGAGGACGTCACGGCAGAACTCTCGCTCTTCAGGTAGGACGGCGGCTTTGGATTGCGAGACTTGAGGTTCTACAATATACACATATATAGAAAAAAACAAGGCAAATTTAACAGAGGTTTAAAAGTGCGTGAGGAAAGTTCAAGGCTTGGCTTGATGAACAACTAAATGCATACATACATTTAGCTGGGATAAAAATCCATTTGAGTTGTATTTCATTTTATCGTGGTACAAAAGTTTTCACAATATGTACAACATCTGTATTTAGGCTTTTCTCCTGCGTTCCCTCCCTCTCGTCCTTGAATAAACACACATAATTTTCCTAATGGAGTTTTTTCCTCCCGAAAAATTGAGGAATGACTCGCAGGACTCCTGGAGAAAATAGAAAACGGAACAGAGAGTGGAGGAACACAGCGAACGAGAGAGAAATAGATAGAGAGAGCGACAGAGAGGAGCAAGAGAAGGCAAAGAAGAAGGTTTGTGTGTGTGATTGAGTAACTGACTGAGTACATCTCTAATTTCCCTAATGGCAAAGTTGAAGTTGAAATTGCATTACGTCCTACTCATCTGCCTATTTCGTCCCGGCATATGTACATACATACTTATGCATGTATTTCTGCTCCTCACTTTCATTTTCGCTTCATTTTCATCTCCATCTTTATCTTGATCGTCATCGTCATCCTCGGACCACGAAATAGAATTCATTAGAGTCAGAAAAGGATCAAAATTTGTGTGCATCCATGAATGTATAATATGTATCTCTGTAAATAATAATGTACATGCATCATACATATAGCCAGCTATGCTTTATGGAAGTTTATTTGTTTTATTCCACTGAATATTCCCTCCATTATAAATGACCTTGTTTTCCCTGCTCAAAATTAACTCAATTCAGCTGAGCTCAGCTCAGCTCAAATCCACTGAATACTGAATCAACTCGTCTACTAGTCGACAAACTACATACCAGTTCCTTATGTATACATACATGAATTAGTAAAGCTTAGGCCCTCAGATTTTTTAACCTTCAACCAACTGCTCAGCATTACACAGTATGTACTCTGCAGAATGAAGAATGCAATTGTGCAATTTGCCGGGGGGATTTTCAGTTCACACTAAATGCATAATTTTCAACGTTCATCGTGTTGAAGCTGTCGAGTCTCAAGATTCGTCCCCATGTTGTTTGATAATTAGTCATTAATTGAATTTCATGGCGTTTTTTCAACTTTCTAGGAAAAATCAACACAGGCTGAAGAAGTTTGAACTTTTTCGAAAAGGCAATTTTTTGTGCGTATTGAACTAAAATAAAACTAAATGTAGATGCAGATGCTCTGGAAAGTTAAATACGGTCATCTTTTTAATCATGGTAATCACAGTCAGCGTCACAATAAAGAAATATCAAGCCAGATCCACGGTTGTACAAATCAGGAACTATATACATATAAGAGTCAATTGACGGTTGCTTTGACTGTAGCATGTAGCCGTTGCTTCAGCTGAAGCCTTTCAAAAGATGATCAAGATGAAGATGACGATTATGATTAGAATTACGACTAGAATAATGATTATGGTGATGATGATGATGCTGACTGTATGTTGTATGTATGTGTGTGTGTGATGTGAGCTGGAAAAAAAGTGGCCTAGAAAATAAATGTAAGGAACTGCCCATGTCGACAATGAGAATGAGAATGAAAATGAACATATTGAGGTCGACTCTTCATCCACACTTGGAATCTCAATTTGAACTCCCATGGACCAGAATGTGGTACATACACGCACACACACACATATACATACAGCGGGATGAAGAAGATAAAGTAAAAGAGAGATAGAGAGAGAGAGAGTGAAGGAGAGAAAGAACGGCACTTTATATTTTATCTACTGTGTAAATTTCCGCTCTTTCATAATACAGACATTTTACATTCTTCTGCCTGCAATCTAGGAAGGATCCTAGATTATGTTTGCATATAAAATAAACGTATATACTATACTGAGTATACACTATCCACAATGCAGAATGTTGAGAGGATACGGATAGATGTGCAGGATATTTAGATGTGAGAGACTCTCACTCAGACTACATTGCCCGTCTATGTGCTTTTATGTATAGTACATAAGGCAGAGACAATTTTTCCTCCAGCTATTGTGATAGTCATGCAGTCCTCGGTCGTCCTCTTTGAGTTGGAGTTGGAGTTTTGCCTGGATTACTATTTTCACTCACATTTTCACATCCCCGATTTTTTTCCTACATACATACAACATACATAGAATACGCATATCATAGTGCCACACTTTTTCCATTTTTTCCCGCTCATCGCCAGTACTATATAAATATATGCACATTGTATATGTATTGTATATGTATTCAGCTCAGCTCGATTCTATTCAACTTTCAACTCATCCACAATCTAGGATCCGCATTTTGCATTTTTTCCTTTCCGCCCTCGATGATGAAGTAGACCAACTTTTATTATTATTACTATTATTATTATTACGATTACTATGAGAGGTACTCTAGTCGCAACCCACTTTTCAACAAGCCCTATTCCTTTCTCCCGCTCCTCTAAAAAAGCTCAGCATTAGCACAAGAGACCGGGTTTTTCTATTCTATTTACTTTACACTGTATAAAAATATACTGTAGATACTAGATACAGTGTGGGGCATACATACATAATACTTAGTGGAGTGAAGGATGGTGAAGAGACTTGGCTGTATCCTTCTTTTCATCATCGTCGTCGTCGTTGTCATTTTCCTGATGACTTCCTTGCCGACGTTCTTTTTCCCCGATAAAAAGACGAAGAAGCGAAACTGCGTGGATTTTCGTACATGCGGATCTGGGTTGTCTGTATATGGAAAAACTCTCAAGTCTGCAAATGACTCGATAAGAGAGAAAAAGTTGAGCGGATAAGCTAATCGTCCCGAGTTCCATGGCAAATACATATTACAGGCACTGCATACTGCATACATGTATCCCAGATTTTTAGTTTCATTTGCAACAAAGTTTGTGAGCTTTGACACAGACTAAAAATCAAACTGCGGCCGCTTTTCCCGCATTTTTTGGATTATTAAACTACCTTTGAATTTATGCGTCATTTTAGATGTTTTGTACAAAAATTTCTGATTTTCATAAAATTTGCAAAACTTTCATAGCATGAAATTTTTAAAAAAACCCACAACAGTTTCTATTGAAAAATGACGCGCAGTTTTCGGCATAAATTATTGTACAATATTATTAGGGTACATACGTATACGTTGGAAAAACGACGGTAACTTTGTGAATAGAAGCACATACTTACTAACTAATTTATTATTATGCTTATAATGTATTATTAAACGTGTTGGGAAAAGGGAGAGAAATCTGAATTTCTAGGCAACTACACTTCATATTAGCTGGAAATTACAAGTCAAGTCCCAGAACACAAAGTAAACCCAAATTAGACGAAATATAGAGCAAAATACAGCAAGAGAGGCAGGGACAGAGAGAGAGAGAGCAAGAGAGAGAGAGTAAAATATTGTACAAGGAGAAAGCCTCGGGGAAAACCGGACTACAGTGCGATTTGTGCATAGAGAGAGTACACACACATAGAGAGAGAAACAGACTGAGTAAAATGTGTACATTTAAAGCGTGAGTATAAAAGTGGGACATTTCCATTGTTAATTTATGGTCATGTGAATAGTTGAGGCAGAAGCAGAGAAAATACTCAAGTACATATGTACATACAATGTATGTATAGTATACATACATTCTGTTCCTACAGTTATACTAAGTAGAAAGCCTTTATCATTTCCCTTTGTCTGCGTTCATAATGCGCTTCCCATGTGTATTTGTTTATGGAGAACAGAGACTCTTTCATTCTCTCTCTCTCTGTGTCTCTGTCTTTCTCTCTTTGTCTTATCCAGATCCAGATCCAGCCAGCGAGCAATTTCACTCTTTATCCATCCAGTGTCTCCACTAAAGTGCATGTCATTGAATTGAATTGAATGCTTTCCTTCCTAAGCAACGGCAAATGTCAAAAGTCCTTTGAGATTGAGAATGGCATGGACTGGCTGGCAGGCAGGCAGGCAGACTGAGGGGACAGGAAGAAGAGAGGAAAGAGAGCAGGGCAAATTGTATTTTATTCGAGTAATTATTAGACACTCTCCAAGAAATACGCACTCTCTCTCTCTCTCTCTCCATTTTCATCCTCATTCTCTCATCAACCTTTTGACTTTGGCTTTGTCTTTGGCCTTTTCTTTGATCCTTTTTACTCTGCGATACATACCAAAAGTCAAGATTTCTCTTTAAATTTTGCACTTTGAATTCCCCCCGTCATAAAAATAAAAATCAACATTAATCTTAATGATAACTAGTCAATGACCTTTAAAAACGGAATCTTTTTAGTCACCCACCCCGATAATTTAAAACCCTGGTTAACAAAAATCTTTGATTTTTCATGGTGTCGCCTTAGTCTTTATTTTTTTCAGACTAACTAACTGGCTTAAACTTGTAAAATTCAGGAGGTTTCATGATGACTATTTATAATTTAGTATTTTTTTCATTTAGTGCCAAATCTCTCGATTGTTTGCCAATATATTCCCCGTTATTGATGTCATCCTATTTATTTAGCATCATGGGGACTGAGAATTGGACGCAGCTTTTTTAATTTAGCGTCCGGGACCTTCCATTTCGTCTTTGTGAATGTAAATTGGAAATTCGAGACGATAGAGAGAGGCAGAGAGAGAGAGAGAGACAATGGGCATGACAATGACGAAGTGAAGGAAGGAAGGAATGAAGCCGGAGCAAAGCATGGAGAATTAAGTGAGGACTGCAACTGGAGCTGGAGCTGGGAACTGGGAGCGAGGAATAATGATCTCGTGATTTAAGAATCAAATCATGAGAATAGGTGGATTTACTCGGCTCCCTTAAAGATGGGAGGATGAAAGGCTGGATCAGGATAATTCATCCGCACTTGCAGATTGATAGGAACACACGCGCATAACATAACATAAGATAACATAATATAATTTAACCTTGTCTCTATACACATAGAAGTATAAAAGCTCCAGTTTCAGTTCCAGCTTCACTCCTTTCCATAATAAAATTATCCAGAGAATATTCGGATTTAGAATGAAATGAGCCTACGTATGTATGTATACAGTGTATATACATACACACAATTTTGCATTTCTCAGTCTCAGCCTTCAATCTTCAATCTTTTCCCCTGTATTTTGTACGATACGATTTAATATAATAATATTGGCTCAGTTGTTTCTCCACTTTGAGATTGTTGCAGGATCTTGAGTTTGAAGTCTGAATCTAGCTGACTTTTCCTTATTTCCTTGTGCCTTATATGTATACATACATATGTAGATATGAAAACAGTGTAATGTACGACTATAAAACAGTGTGCGATGCATTTTGGCCCGAGTTGGTGAAATGCCAAGCGGAAAGCGCAGAAAGAGGGAGAGTAAGAGAGAGAGAGACTCAGAGAAAACTGACTGGGAGAGCTGAGAAGCCATTGTTTGATCTCCAGGGTCAAAGATTAAGTTGGTGAACTCGAGTTGAAGAGAAGTTGAGTGCCTTAATCCTTTCCACTTGTCGTTCCCTCGGTTTTCTCTCGTCTCTCTCTCTCTCTCTCTGTCTTCATTCTTGTTCAAGGGGAAATCAATAACTGTACATTTATATTGCAATTGAAATATCTAAAACATTTTCATTCTCATTCGCTTGCTTTACCCTCGCTCATTTTCTCTCCCCGTATTCCCCAAATCTTTCCTTGTTTCCTTGTTCTCTCTGCCTTTATTCAATATACATATTCTCCGATAATCATATCCCAGTTTAAAATGCACTTCCTGTATGGTCTGGTCTGGTCTGGTCTGGCTTGGCATGAATATTGGATATACATATACGTATACTTAGGATGAGCTTTCCTACCCTGGATAATAGGCTATTACGGCCTTGAAGTTGCTTTTGCTTCGCCTTTTCCTTTATACTTTAAACGTATTTTGCCTGAGATTTTTCTTGCGAGTCATTTGCTTTGATATCGTAATATGTAGTTAGGTAATATTGCACAATATCGTTTTCAATGTGTATGTATGTGTGTATATCAACTTTCCAATGGAGATTTCGCCATCCCCTTTAAACCTTGGTTTCATTCGCCCGCTTGAGCTGTCTAGACTAGGAATATACAATATACATACAGCTACGGTTTGTTCGCTCAAGTAAATAAATTGGATATTAAATGCAAATAGAGACTCTATCCTTTTTTCCTGGGCCCATACAAGATCCAAGATCAATTGTATTGCAAGTTGAATGAAATTTCTAGTTTTGGCATTCAAACTGTGGCCGACGGAAAAAAAATCCGTATTAAAAAATCATTGAGAAAGTCACGTTTTGTCGGATTATGGAGGTTTTCAAACCGTTTCTGTAATTATCGGATGCTGCTGCGAAATTTGGTTCTTCTTATGCAAAACCTCGCTTTTACCTAAAATCGTGGAGCTTTTAAGTTAAAGCCAAGAAGCTGGAAAGTTTTTCTTGGTGGCATTGAAATGTTCAATGCAGAGAGGTTTTTGTAGAAAAACGCCCAGAGGCGTCGTCAACGCTAGAAAGCAACACAATAGTGATACCGATATATATATTACGGCACCACCGGCATAAAAACCGCCGTAGATTCTGATAAATTCCTTTGTACAGCAGCTTGAATAAAACTTGAACAAAACGAATTCAAGCGATTGGAAGAATGAATTAGAATTTCCCAAAGAGTTTCTGCTCCATCCTTTAGTCATCGTCCTCTTTTTTTCACGATGCAACTTTTCTTTTTATCTACTTTGATTCATTCTCAAGTTTTTCTTATCACTGTCCCTTTTCTTCCTTTTATACTTTTTCTATACTATTCGTCCCTCCTCCTTCCGTTTTTCTGAAGAAATACGAGACACTTTTTTGTAACTTGAAAAAAAATCACAAATCACATTTTATTTTCCATAGCTTTCCAGGATTTCCCATAGCGATGACAAAAAAGGGGGAGGAGGCAAACCCGGGATTTTTTTCAAAGGGTCAATTGTCAATAGTCAATCGTAAATCGTCATCTCTCTACTTTTATATTTTACTTAGATACTACTTATATACTACTGCCTGTTGGCTATTTGCCCAGTAAGCCAAACAAAATCTCTCAAACTTCAAGTCATATCCGCACACATCTCAAGTACATACAGTACATAGACTGTGAGATGTGAGACAGGAAATCAGACGCGTCTCCTACTTTATCCGTACTTTACGAGAAAAAATCAAAATAAGAAGCTGCCTGACGTTTCCTGTTCAGCCAATGATGATGATGATAATAATAATAATAAAAATAATAGTACGGAGACTATACACAAAAACTTTGGTCTCTAGACTGTAATACAAGACGACCAGAGCAGAGAGTTGGCAGTACGATGTACTGTGTATTGTACATGTATGTATGGTAAAGAGAGGATGGAGAATCTTATGATGAATTGAAACTGAAAAAAGCGAGGTAATTTGCGTCATTCAACTCAACTCGAGACTTCTCAAACCCATCGTCAGAAAAATCAGAGGAACGAGAACGAATAGAAGATGGAAAGTAAAGCGAAAGGAATAAAAAGACGAAGAGAAACAACTTCTACGAAAATCATGAGCATCATACAATAGCTCGTTAAATGTAAACTCTCTCCGCGTTCCCTCCGCCTTTCTTCTCTCAAAGGAATTCTTTTTTTGCAATCTTTTTATCGCTCACAACTAGCAACCCAACCCCTGTCTTTTCTTCTATATACATATAGGTAACGGCGAGAAATGTACATAGTAGGAAAAAGCTTTAATACAGTAGATCTTGGCTATACCTGCAATTTTCTTAAAATCTTGGGTTATTAAAACTTTTTTTATCATTAAACCAGAAAATGTTGAAAATTTGTACAAAGTTCACCTACGCTGGTCTAGCAGCATTTAAAACAAAATTTGTATGTAATTCCCAGCAACTTTAAGTGAAAAGTAGATTTTAAACTAGAAAAACGTCATAGGCAAGTCGGCCTGTACAAATTTATGGTATCTGAGGTAAACTATATGCATTCTCCATATTATACAGTCTATAGGATAGAAATGTATGCCTTTCCTCATTTCCCTCATTTTCGGTTCCTACTTTTTTTTCTTTCCTTGATGACTGTGGTTTCTGGGATCGAGGCGGGAATTTTTGCCTCTCCGCCCTGTGCTACTTTCTTTCAGAGTTAAACACAAGGTACAAAAGTTGTAGCTAAAAAGATACTTTGTATTTTGCACACAGCAACTATTACCTTTATGGAAGAATGAGAAGAGGCAGAAGAAAAAGCATCAGCGTCCTTGGCAACAGACCTACTCCTCATCCCGTCGTCGATGCCATCGACTTTGTGGTTGTCGTTGTCGTGGGAAGCCGGAAATCCATCAATCGATCCTCCAACTGTTTCAGCGAAACCAGGCTGATGTTGATGTTCAAGTTGTTGTGGATGCTTTCCCTTTTCTTCCGCTTGCCTTGATGCTCCTTCCTCGGCTTTCTCCCCTTGTCTTGCTCGTGTATGTATCTGTGCCTGTGCATGTGCAGACTTGCTCCTCGTGGGGTTTCTTTCCTCATCAATAATTGCGTTATCATCATCATTTGTCTTCTTGGTCGCCGCCGTCTGCTTTCTTCCCTTCTGCCCGTCTTTGTCTTCATCTTCATCTTTATCCTCATTCCGGGCTCCGCCGCTGATTCCATTTGGAGGAACGAGGGAAGACAAACCACTTTTACGTTCACTTTTGCTCCCACTCTTCTCCCGTCCATCGTGATCAGGAGCGTGGCCATGACCGTCGCTAATGGACAAAATAGCTCGCCTCGTTGTAGTGATTGGTATTGGCGGCTCGGACATGTCATCAGGATGAGGGACAGGATGAGGCTGTGCAAGTGACGGGAGGAAAGGACGGTCTGTCTGAGTTTGATCATCTTCCTCAAAGTAGGAGCGGGTTGAGGTTGACTCCTCCACGGTGACAGTGCGTGAGGTGGATGATGATAAGGTGGAGGGTTTTTCTGCAAAGCCCACAAAAACGTATATGTACAATGTACAATTATGTAAGTATGTATACACACAACTTATTC
>JAQIVE010004375.1:0-14682 GCA_034698285.1 Sminthurinus bimaculatus | reverse complement strand
TAGTGGGTAGGTTTTTGTCCAATACTAAGCAAAAAAGCTATTTTCCGAGTTACGTGGTTTTTCGTGGGGGACATACATTTGTACTAGATATTAGATTTATTTATTTTTGTTTTTCATTCAAGTTTTTTTCAAAACAAAACAGACGAAACATAATTACGTTATGTGATTAAGGTATTTTCATCAGGAACCGCATTTAAATAATTTTACCTATTGCAAATAGTATGGTATAATTTTTATATCAATTAACTTAAAAACTATCTCGAAATCGTTTGCATCTGCATACGTAACAAAATTAGTTAATCTTTTACAATTATTTATGCCTTGTTTTCAATTCCCCGTTTTTTAATTTTCTCGGAAGTGGAAACTTTCTCCTTTGCTTTCTCTTCTTGTGAGTCTGGAAAGTTCATCATAACTCATCTAGTTTCGAGATTAGTCTCATGTAATCGTAATGTGACGGAGATTGATTACTTTTTATTCTATTCCAAATCTACTTCATCCATGTTGATAAAAATTATTTTTTACTATGCAGTAGTTAAGTAATTACAAGAGCCGAAACATCAAATTACTTCGCAAGTCAGGTTCATAAGAAATGGCTCTTCATGGAAAGAGTCGGACGATTTTCGATAGAATTTCTAATGATGCCTGAATTCAGAGGGGCAGGGTCAGAACTTTGCATAATATCTAGATATTCTCGTCAAAAAATGTATTTCTGACTTCTGACGAAAATATTTCCGCTATCAGTACTACTGATGATATGATGACACACCATACTATAGATAATACGCTATAAACCCTTGAGTGTCGTCTGTAATGTGAAGTGGGGTGATGGTGCCCTAAATGGTGCTCATGACAAGATGATGACGTGACATCATAAACAGGCGATGAAGGTACCAGTGAAATGAGTCTTTTTTTCTATTTTACACATTTTCTGAACTGGAGGAACCAAAAATAAAACTTGAGTAGTAAGGGCCACAAAGACGCGTTAACTCCACGCTACAAGCTGTTGCTTTCTCCAGTAGGCACATTGTAAAATGGAACGGAAAAGAAGTAAAGTCATCAAGTGCATATGTAATAAGTAATGCTAAAGAAAAATAAATAACAATAACAAGAAAAAAGGTTGGTAATAATTATTACTTATTTAGTAAAATTTTATTAAGTACTTAAGTACGATTCTTTTTAAATTAAAAATAACTATCTTTCCTTATTTTGTGTCCGATGTGTATGTACACCATATTGTACACCATGGATGTAGTTTTTAATTTTATGTTTTATGACACATGTTTTAATTGATAATAGTAATCAGTAATCACTGCTTCAGGGGACGGTGGAGACCTGAGAGTTGCTCCGATTACTGCTTTTACTTAAAAACGATGTCTTCTACACATTTTCCAAGAGAAGGGCAATTCCTTGACCTATCGGCAAAGAGAAGAAATTATGAGCACACAAAAATTTCCCTACAAAATCAATCGTGATACATTGAAAAACACAGAATCATGGATAAAAGATTAAATTATATTTATTTTTAATTAGTTTTTAGTTTTTACCTCCGCCAATACAAGCCGAGCCAATTCCTAACTTATTTCCGCGGCGTTTAAGCTCGTGAACTAAATGAGCTGTGATTCGGGATCCCGAAGCACCTAAAGGATAAAAATTAAGAATAATATTATTATAGTGTACTCGGTACTTTCATTATTATTTATTGTCCTTGAGAAGACAATAAATTGCATCGAATTGCATCAAATATAAAATGTTAAGAAATGTTAGGTGTTAGGTGAGGTACCTAATGGATGGCCTTGGGCTACAGCTCCTCCGTTTACTGAATTGAAATGGAAACGTACGAATTGTCATTATTATTTGTAGCTTTAGAAGACGGCGATAAATAAATGTATCTTTGGAAGCGGAAGCAAGCCAAATTTTATTTACGTATTACCATTTAATTTGGCAGGGTCCAAATCCAGTTCCTTCTGACAGGCCAGGGTTTGCGACGAAAATGCTTCATTGATCTATATAATTCCAGCCAAAGAAACTCGAGAATTATCGTCAACCGTAAAACAAAACTGTGCCAATTTTTTTACTTTTATTCGCTCAGTATAAAGGGGGAAATATATAAAATTTCTTCTTGCCTCAATAAGGTCAATATCGTTCAAGGTTTTCCCGCTGACCTTGAGCAATTTTTGAATGGCGCTTACTGGACCTATCCCCATTATTGTTGGCTCAACTCCTGCACACAAAATGGAACGTAGGTACAAATAATACTATTTACTATTTATATTTTAAAAAGATGAAATACGACACAGCCCTGTAATTTTCTAAACAATTTCAAATTGCAAACCAGCAATTCCGTAGCCCACCAATCTAGCCAAAGGAGTCAAATTATATTTTTTGAGTGCATCTTCAGTGGCCAGGATGACTGCTCCAGCACCGTCATTTATTCCGGACGCATTGCCAGCTGTAACCTTTGCAAAATAAAAAAATATATGCAATGATTTTTTGAAGCGCCGGATAAATTAACATAATACAGTAATAAGCGCGTTTTAAAGAAAACGTGAAACAAAAACTCACGGTTCCGTTTTTTTTGAAGACTGCGGGTAGCTTTGCGAAGCCGTCAGGAGTGGTGGAAGGTCTTGGATGCTCATCGACAGATATCTCAACATCCTGTCTCTTGACTTTGACGGTGACGGGAGCCATCTCAGCGTTAAATCGACCCTCGTCGTTGGCCTTCTTCCATCGTTGCTGGGACTGAAAAGCGAATCGGTCGGCATCCTCCCTCGTAATGTTGTACTTTTCGGCTAAGTTCTCGGCCGTCTGACCCATAGAGGTTTTGCAATGTAGGTCGACACTGCTAGTCCACAAGTGATCTTCCAGCTTGGTCTCCTGTCCCAGCTTGGTTCCGAAGCGGATGTTTCGAACATAAAAGGGTGCCTGACTCATATTTTCGGCACCCACTGTAAGCACAACTTCGGAGTCGCCGAAAACGAGGTCCTATAATTGGGAAGTACATATGTACTTATGTATACTTTACTGGGATTCAATTTGACTTTGATTTTTAGTCCTCTTTTTTTATAATTATAATAATGTCCAAGTCGTCACCATTCACCATTGCTTAAAATGATTGAAAAGTGTACAATCTAATCAATCATTTTTCTGCTTGTACTTACATGAGCACCATTGATCACAGCTTGAAAGCCACTGCCGCACAGTCTGTTGACAGTAAGGGCGGTTTTTTCCTTGGGGATCCCTGCACGCAGCAGAACATGTCGAGCAATATAAGCGCCATCAGGAGAGGCAGACTTGGGATAGAAAATAATATGAATCATGAATACTTACATTACTAAAAGCGTTTTTGTTTTTGCCAAAAACTAAAAACGAAGTAACTATTATCAGTATATTGATTGATTCGCTGCTAGTATTATCTATCATATATTATGCAAAACTGCCGATGTCACTCATATTTACAACCTACACTTATAACATTTCCAACGACCACCGAATCAATGACGGATGGATCAATGTTTGAGGATGCAATGGCAGACTTTGCTGCAATTTCACCCAAATCTGTGGCAGTTTTCTCGGCAAGCTTTCCTCCAAACGTTCCAAATGGCGTCCTTTTTGCGGCTACTATGAAAATTCCTGGAATTTAATCGAATTTTTACAGTTAAAACCAAAAACGAATACGTCAAGTTTTCAGTCATCAGCACAATGAAAATACAATAAAGTACCCTGTTGAATTCAAATATTATTATTATCATTTAATAACGCAAACCTTTAGTTAAAGATGCCATGTTGAAGTATCCTTCAGTTTAAGTTTATCTAAAATATTATTTCGCTACGCGATTTTATGGAAAATGCAAAAAATAGAAATAATTTGCAGACCACCGGCCCAAAGTTCACTTGTTGTGTTCACGCTCACAGTCACAGTCATTCACTTATGACTATTTTACCTAATATTATGTATATATGTGTGTGTATGGATGACAACAAGTGAAGTGCGGCAGCCAAAGTGTCAAGCCTCCTCACAGCCACCAATCCAGTGCTAGGCTGAACAATGAGACAGAGAAAAATACAAACAAGATACTTACACTCGAGTTGGAGTTTGGACCCCGCACATAAAACACTAACTGATTAGGCAAGTAGCTAATGTCACTTTAACTTAATTATTCTCCACGAGAGTGATTTTTTGCCGATTGTTTATCGATTATAATAGCGAATAAAATTAAATACATACTATGAAAATAGCATGTATTTAAAAGTGAAATGAATATAATATACCCAGGACATGCTGATAGTAAATGAGTAGGACGCAGAGAGCCTTCAATCTTCAATTTTCAATATAATATAATATTATGTAATATACTTATCGTACATCGTACATGCACACAATCACAGTCTCATACAAAATCCAGTTAGCATGTAGTAAAGGTTTGTAGTTAGTATACTTCATGTATATAATATGCCACAGTTCTATAGACATGACCAGGTCTATATAGTTTACTGGATTCCCGATTCCCAATACTTAAATACATACAACACTAATATTTACAGCATGGGTATACATAAATACATACATACTCAATACTCAACTGTACGTTACACATATTATGTAGCATACATACTTGAAAGTTTTATTACCGTCAGCATTAACTAATCCACGATCCACGCATCAACAAACTATACGACGAATTTATCAACTCGAAAATACAGAGACAAAAGTTAAAATCGTATTCCATGCATAGGCAACAAATGTAGTACATACATAATACATACATATATGCTGTATGTTGAACATACCCTATCAGCACATGGAACAGTATTATTGTAGTGCATATAAGACAGTATAAGAACTTAGCGCACTTCATACTTATAATAATACATAACAAGCAGACGAGAGCAGAGGATAGTGCACTTGAGTACATTTTAAATTCAAGGTCGTCAAGGATGAATAACATAGCTTTATGTATTCACTATTCACATTTTAAATTATATTATTATTATAAATGTAAATATGCGGAAAATAATATATTTTCCGAAAAATTTTCCGCATATTTTCCCAAAACCAATGAATTTGCTGCCATAGCAGCATCATCACGCAAGTATGTGTTTTTTTATTTTCCAGTTTCCAGCTTTCAGCATGTTTTTGTCTTTCAACTTTCTTTTATCGTTCATCATGATCAGCTTTCACGAGATATCGCTTTCACCACGCACGCACAAGATTCCTCTCGGAGTGAGAGGAATCTTGACCCTGTCATCTTATTCTTTTCCGTGCCATTTTACCATGTGCCTACACAACAACTGGAGAAAGCAACAGCATGTAGTGAACAAGTCTTTGTGGCCCCTACTGCGCTCAAGTTTTACTTTTGGTTCCTCCAGATCAGACAATGTGTAAATTAGAAAAAAGACTCATGTTACTTGTGCCTTCATCACCTGTTTATGATGTCACATCATCATCTTGATCACCAACATCATCATGAACACGAGCATCATCTTCACCATACACACACCACCCATGAACATCATCATGAGCACCATTTAGGGCATCATCACCCGACTTCTCATTACAGACGACACTCAAGTGTGTAAGCGTAGCGTATTATCTATATAGTGTGGTGTGTCATCAGTAATTCTGATCCTAGTTACGACAAACAGTAGGTTTACCCTACTTGCAATTTTCTATTCTATTATGTACTTGACATCTATAATTAGTTTCAAGTTCTCCAAGATTTTAATATGTACTGGGGCATAAAATAATTAATGAAGCTCATTTGTTTTTGTCTTTGAATCATGCTCTATTACTGCAGCTACTAGTATTCCCGCTAGCGTCGTATATAGTATTCCACACGCTCCCCATTTCGGTACGACCCAGCAATAGCTTGACAAAATACAAGAAATATGAAATATGTACAACATACAAAATGTATCCTCTTTGCATGAACTTTGGGAAAATTATGTCTTTCTCTAACATTTTCCTTAGGAAGATCTCAAAGTTTCCAGGAGTTTTCAACTCTGCCCTACCACAACAGAGGCAGTACCTTCAACTCCGTAAACAGTCTCGGGTATAAAAATCTTTTAAAAAAACATTGCATTTATTATAACGGCAAAAATTGTACCCATCAGCAAAGATAACCACTAATTTATAATGTTTTTTACCTGCATGTTAAATACCAACGTTTAGGGTTTCGGGAAGTCGCCGTTTTCATCACCACGAGGAACACCACGAACATCACGAGCTCGAGCATCACGGGCTTGATCACCACGGGCCTGAACATCACGATCATCATCGGAAAGCCAGTAAAGTCAAAAGCATAAAGACAGGTAAATTCTATCGTGAATGTTATTCGTGATGAACATGTGCAAATATTGCAAAATGTATTCTACATATGTATGTATGCATAAAGATTAGAGTAAAACTGATTCTTCGTTTTTCTTTTACTATGTAGAAGCCCCATTTAATATCCACCACCCGGATCCAGAGTTGGTGGCTCAATCTGCGGAAGCGGATGGGGCAGTGGAAGAAGGCAACGACCAGGGCCTATCATTTGAGAGTATTGTGTGCTGTTGCTTTTGTAGTATCACTCTTTTCACCGTTTTCATCACCTTTATTCTAATTTTCTTTTCGGATAATGCCATGTCATGATATTTTTATCTTGTAAGTTGGACAATAAAAAAACGCTCACCATGGTTAGAATATCTAATTACTTGTTGGAATGAATGTATTAAATTTTTTATTGGTTG
This sequence comes from Sminthurinus bimaculatus, assembly GCA_034698285.1. Classification (NCBI taxonomy): domain Eukaryota; kingdom Metazoa; phylum Arthropoda; class Collembola; order Symphypleona; family Katiannidae; genus Sminthurinus; species Sminthurinus bimaculatus. Next base: position 7,953 of record JAQIVE010004375.1, on the reverse strand, counting down.
TCCATGTGTTATTATGTCGTCAGGTAGTATAATGTATAATAATATAATATTAAGGTTGAATAAATGAACAAGATATGTGTAACAAGAATGACAACAAAATAGAAACTAAATACTATAATTTTTCTATTTAACTTCCTGATTTCACGAGTGACATACTAGTAGCTAAAAACAATACTTGAACCTTATACTATTAGTAATAACAATCTTATGAATTTAACAACTTTAAAAACGTTTCCCTTGCCGAATGTCAGTGTGAAATTTCAAGAAATGACTCCGAGCTGCTTTCCAACCTTTATGAATGCATCGATGGTCCTTTGAATGTCCTCGAGTTCATGAGATGCAGAGATTTGAACGCGAATTCTCGCCTTCCCCCGGGGAACCACTGGAAAACTAAAGCCGATCACGTAGATCCCCTCACCTGCTCAAAGAAAAAAAGTTTCAAATATTTATCTCGGTATATTACATAATATTACATATTATTGTGAAGTCGATTTACTTTAATAAACGTCCGCAGTAACTGCTAAAATCACCGTTAGAAAAAGTTTGTGAATGTAACGACAAGAAAGCGTACCCATCATATGATCAGCAAATATAGAAGCTAATTTTGCATCCCCAATAAACACTGGACAGATCGGGTGTCCATCTCCGAGAATTTGGAATCCAGCTTTAGTCATCCCCTTACGAAAAACGGCGGTATTTTCAGCCACTTTGGCTGATAAATTGGATGTTTTGAGCAGATCAAATACCTGCAGGGAATTGAAGTAAAATTTTCACAAAACTGTAAAATATAAATATCATTGGACCAAAAGTGTGTGAAAAAGGCGACTTCAATGTAACAAACCTTTGAAGCACAGGCAACCACTGGAGGAGGTAGAGAATTTGAGAATAGATAGGGGCGAGAACGCTATAAATAATAGTACGTAAAAAAATAATTCATTATTTAGTTTAGTTGCAAGGTAGCATGAAGAGGGTACATACCTTACAATTAGTTCGTGCTTAACAAGTACCTGTCTCAATAGGTCGATAAGTTCTTTTGGGCCAGTCGTGTAGCCTAAAATGTAAAACAACAATTATGGTTGTTTGGAATTTAAAAGTACTATAATGCATGCAATATGCTTACTTGATGTATAAAGTTGAAAAATTTTACACACTTACCCCCAGCAGCACCTCCTAATGCTTTTCCTAAAGTGGAGTTGATGATATCAACTTTGAGTCTTCCACTTGGGTCAAAAAACTCTTCAGTTCCCTTACCAGTCCTACCAAAGAATCCGGTAGCGTGGCATTCGTCCATCTGAGAGTCAACATTACTTACGTTAATTTTAATTAATCCAGTCCATATAATTACTCAATTTTACATATATAGTCTTCTAGCCCTAAAATCATTACTTTTGAATCCCCTATTTTCCCCTTATAAGGACTTACAAAAACCATGGCGTTGTATTCATTGGCGAGTTGTTTAATTTCTGGAAGGGGCGCCACGTTTCCATCCATACTAAAAACTCCATCGGTGACTATGAGACGTCGGCGACTACCAGCACTGACGGCTTCCTTCAGTTTTGCTTCAAGGTCCTCCATGTTTTTGTGGGAATAGCGGTACTTTTTCGCTTTTCTATGGATCCACGCAAATAAAAATCAAGGAGATCAAAAACCCATGAAAACAACTGAAAAAAGCTTCTGAAAATGCATAAATGGCTTTCGCCTTTTACATAATAATATATTGTGCTGTATTGTAATAATTATTTTTTTTATTACGAGAGACGAATTCCGTCGATTATCGAGGCATGGTTCAATTCATCGGATAAAACTGCATCCTCCGGTGACAAAAGGATTTCAAAGATTCCAGCATTGGCATCAAAGCAAGAAGCATATAGAATGGCATCTTCCCTACCATGAAAATCTGCAATTTTCTTTTCCAGCTCCTGAGAATTTATTTACAATTAGAAAATCCAACATGTTACAGTGCATTATTCACATTTACCTGTTAATTTGAGATTTATACCATCATCTGTATTTTTTATTAGATGCATAATAATGATGTTTATTTAATGTACCTACCTTGTGAATGTCTTGTGTTCCACAAATAAAGCGCACAGAAGAGAGTCCAGCTCCATAGAAATCAAGGGCTTTTTTTCCTGCTTCAATCACTTCTGGGTGACTCTGAAATGTACAGTAATTAAGGTACTTTAATGACATTATTATCAAAAAGCTATTCGTAAATCAGTTGTTTAAACCAAAGTAAATATTTAATGGCCCTAATATTGAAGGATATTATCCAGCTTTGCACTCACAGAAAGCCCCAAATAATTGTTTGCACAGAAATTCAGGTACTGTCCAGTTCTCCCTTTGATCTGTATGCCGACGTCCTGCTTCGTCGTAATGATCCTTTCATCCTTCCACGTCCCTGCTGCTCGGATTTCCTGCATGCATTTTAAACGGTGTTAAAACATACACATAACTGGTTTCATTGGTTTTATGTTTTATATAATATTCCTCATACCTGAAAATAAAATATTTAGCTGTTTTGAGCACCGCAATATTTTGTAATAAAAAGAAATTGTAAAATCTTGACTTTATCATATTTTTTTACCTCGAGCTCATTCACAAGTTGGCTTCGAACCAGCGAGATTGCTGTTGAGTAATGTTTCCTGCTGTAATTATTATGATTGTATGATTTGTCCGGACATTGTTGTGATACTGCAACAATTGCCCCTTTCCTGCCTTTTTTGCCGAGTTGTTGTAATACAGCCGCATTGGTTACATTTCTAAATGTAGGAAACATTTCCCCTAATTTTCAATAATGAAATTACCTATCTGCTCTTCTTATCCGTAATCCGTATATATAACCGGTATATTATTATGTTATATTATTAATCACTTTTCACTGCTTGAGTAAGCCCTAAATTTTTTTGCTTCAACCTTTCAAGGTAACGATTAACACAAATGTTATAAAATGTGTATAGTTAATTTTAAAATCAAGACAAAGTGCCCGCACGTTGTTTTGCCACAGGTCGAGTTTCAAACGTGTATGTATACGATACCATTAAATATTTCACCTACATTATTGGCGAAGGACTACCTTGAGAGACAATTTCCCACTGCCTGACAACGACAACGACCTGGATGCCCAACATAACTATAGCACAAGTTGAGCTGCACATCACAGACAGAATATTATGTACAATATTATACCTGAATGGCATTCATTCATGTATGTACGTACATTTATGTATCTATCTACATATTCATACAATAACGGTATGTACCTATACATAAACGAGAATATTCGGCATTTACACAGTCAATCGATTTAATAATAGTCGAATTGTGTGTAAGTATGTATGTAGCTACAAACATACATGGAAAGCCTTTCTCTGGCTGGATATTGATTGCAACTGAATTGAAAATGAGTTCAATAGGGAAATGGTGCAAGTCTGTGTACTTACTACATACTATGGACTTACAATTAGAGAAGTGTGCGTTACACAGCAGTCTGTTTGGCCGCAGTCACTGCTCCATTTCCAAAACTAAACGTAATGTGATGATTAATGGTAAACATGCATTTCATGTTATTTTTTTGTACATTTTTGTAAACTGAATAACCTTCAGGTAGAATATTGACGTTGTAAAAATAAAATTGAGCTTGTTATACCCATCTGTATCCAGATTATGCGAGAATACCTAAATTTATAACATTGTATTTTGCACGTAGAATCGAAGGAAAGTTTTCCTCTAAAACTACTTAATGTCACACCAGTCTCACATTTTCAGTATAATGATAATAATATAATACATAGCATCCTTGGATATTTGAATACAATAATGTTGTGATGATATTATGAATGCATAATATACGTGCAGTGCATACAATTATGTACATTAATGTAGAAAAATGATGAAAAATAGATGTAAAAAGTATAAATGCATACAAGCAGAACATATGGTTGCCATACTCTAGTTGGGATAAATGGTAATATGATGGACCAAAATAGTATAAAAAATAATAAAAATGAGTTATGCAATATTATTTGTGTATATATGTATGCCTTTGGCTGGTTTGAGTTTGAGGGCGTGTAGGAGGTGTGAGTGAGTCTAAGTGTAAGCGTGTGCAAAAGATGAACATCTGTATTTGCATAAATATACAAGCATTTTTGTTATTCTGTCTGACTGGAGTATTCATTACACATACGAATCTGACATCAATAAAAAATCTATCGAAAATAATATTAACATCATACATCATTTATTTATTATGTGTCTAATACTACTGTATTCCTATTTCCTATTCACATATTACTTTCTGTGTTATGTGTTTAGTCTAGATTCTGCATCAGATGATTAGTGGGGATGCTGGGAGCGTCGCATTTACTTCTATTTTTGCATTTTTATGCAAAATTCATCGAAGGTGAAACGGAAACTATGGCATACAGTACCTCTGAAAGGTGCCGCAAAATCGAAGCGGACTCATAGAATAAAATAATTTTCTTCAGCATCCTGAAAACATGCTGGATAATCAATAATCAAACAGTATTTGAGTTTCAAATAGTTAGGATTGAGATAAGGCAAGAGCCGCACACAAGAACTCATGCTTCCCATTTTTATTGAAACCACCCGTAAAAAAATAGGGACAGATGGGGGACGTGAAATCTCGGACAAATGACAAGCTTTGCGGTTTATAAACACCCAGAAAAGTTAGAATCACAATGAACGTTGTTCTCAAAGATGCCGCATTATTAACACTGCCTCTGATCTACTGCACTTATGAGTTGTAAAATCAAAGGCTGAACTCTCTCGTTACATAAATATTATTGCATTATGCAAGTAGCTTGAAAAATCTTATAATTTCATATCTATTTATAGGTGCTGCCATACTTTGCCCATTTTTACATATTTGTACATACTACATACATACATTTACCATTTATTTTCTATAAAGAAAATATGTCAAAAATGGCCGGACAATTTCCATCTAGATTTTTTAAATATGTTAGATATTATACGCATCAAATTTTTCTTACTTGGCAAAACTTTAACTGGCAACTTGCGACAAAAAAATATGTTAGGCAAGAGGAGAGAGATGAAAGATAAAGCGGAGGACGGATGATTTTGATCTTTATTGAATGTCAAACTGTGAGAGTTAAACAAAATATGTCGTGTTATGCGGTATACATATTACATTACGTGATATTTTGATCAAAAATTACATAAACTCCAGTTTGCTCCATGCATAGCTAGAGATACGCAATTCCGAGTTTATGTAATGTTTTGAAAGGTCAAAGTCAAGGTCTCTGATGTCCATAATAACTATCTTTGATAGAGAACATAAAAAAACAAACTGGAGATAACAAATCAACTAGATTAGGGGTCATGTTTGTGCATGTCTCTTCTCATTATTGCTTAACCTCTAAGTTTTCTCTTGATCGTCTTGCTCTTGTTTGGTCCCACTTTGGTTTTCCTTTTCCTCGCTCCTCGTTCTCTTAAATTTTGTTTCATCTTTTGTAGAAAACATTTGAGAATTTACAATAGAAATCGAACAAAATGACCGGATCCGGAAATCAGAATCAGAGCGAAACGGTGGAGAACCTCAGTGCCGTTGTACACAAGAAAGGCGATTTGCGGCTGGTAATGTTGCCTACTTTTAATTAGGCATCAAGTCATAATAAATGCGTTTCTAGTTGTTTCCTAACTATTCCAATTGAAGTAATCCAAAATTCACTAATTCGAATTTATTTTCTGATGTACAGGAAAACAGACCGATTCCTGAACCAAGAGACGATGGTTTGTGAAACAATTGTTTTTCTGTTTTTCCAGCGTCGATTAATAATAATTAAACATGCACAGCAATTTACACACTATAGGACTGAATTTTCTCGTACAAAATGTTGAATTAGGGGATACAGGAATTGTTTGTCTGACAAAAAACTTCAACTTTTTTTAGAGGTTCTACTGAAAATGGGGTCTGTTGGAATTTGTGGATCGGATGTTGCATTCTGGTATTTAAAAACTTACAATGACATTCTCACAATTAATTAGCACCTATAAATTAAATTAATTTTTATCGCATTTTGAACAATTTACAAAGGTATTTCCTGTATACTATAATAGTATCCTATTTGTATAATTTTCAGGGTAAAAGGAAACCTCGGAGGTGACAACTTGTACCCAGTTGTTGATCCACTCGTTCTTGGACATGAGGTAAAAGTACAACTTAACTGATAAAGCATCTCTTCACTGCCAACTATTTAAAATCCTGTTTTTGCCTACTCATACATTTTTGCGCTGCATAAAGAATCACTTATTAACTAATAACGATAAAATTTGGATTCTAGGCTTCAGGGACTGTTGTCAAAGTAGGAGCAAAGGTCAAAAATCTAAAACCCGGTAATTTTTTATCTGGCACTTTCATTTAAAGGGGCATTTGTAAAAGTAAAACCCTAACTCCAATCCATAGATGACCTCATGAATTATATTTTTCGTAATTTATTTGTACATTATTTATTTGTAATAGGTGATAGGTGTGCCATTGAGCCTGGAGTGGGTTGCAGATACTGTAACTTTTGCAAACTTGGAAGATATAATTTGTGCGAAAACCGTATGTTTTGTGGAACTCCTGTAAGTTCTCATTAATATTTGCAATATAATCACAACACACGACTCATAGTTGATGAATTGTAGGTTGAAAATCAATAATCAATAGAATACTTACATATTATGTATTATGTATGTATAAAATTTATTTGAAATCATATTGTAGCCTACAATGGGAAACCTTTCTCGCTTCTACTGTCATCCTGCTGATTACTGCTTCAAGTCTGTACTTTTTAAACTATACTCAATAATTAATGTTGGAATGTCAATGTATTATGAATACTCGATTTACTGTATCGTTTTTGCTATGAACTATACCTACATATTATTATAATATATTATGACTAATGACTAATATCATATAACATGTTATAAACAGGATTCCAGACAACGTAACTCTTGAAGAAGCAGCACTGGTTGAGCCTCTGTGCGTGGGTGTAAAAGCAACTCGCAGAGCAGAACTCAAGTTGGGACAAACCGTTTTTATTACTGGCGCAGGCCCTATCGGTTAGAAAATTGTGATCAGTGACTAATGTCTTTACTCTTAATTATCTTAATTATATACGTACCAGCTATTACCTATGCTATACTTTATAACACACTACATGCATTATAATATTATGTACAATTTCAGTCATAAACTAGTAAGCTAACATTTAATTAAATTTACATTATCTACTTATATATTTCGCCAGGTTTGGTGAACGCTCTTGTCTCTAAATATTTGGGGGCCTCCAAGATCATTATGACGGGTAAGATTACCTTATGGACTATGGCGCCAAAGATTTTCTAGTTAGTTCTTAGTTTTAAAGTCATACGGATTCTTAATACATTATAAACTATTGATATTTGCATCTAATCAAAGGTCAAAGGTTAATGCTCTCTGTCCTTTTCGTTTAAACTTTTTTCCAGACGTGCGAGAGGACCGATTGGCCTTTGCGAAAGAATTTGGAGTAGACCACACAATCCTTATCGACAACACCTTAACCGGGCGTTCATTGGCCAAACAAGTTGTTGACCTTTTGGGCGAACAACCAGATGTAACTATCGAGTGCAGTGGGGCCGAAATTTCGATCCAAGCCGCCATTTTGGTATGAACGTAATATGTGCTTGCATACATTCAATGTTTTTTAAAAGTCTGATAAAAAGCGAACGTTTCTCGGGAGTAAAACTTAAAATAATGAGTACATGGGGCAAAAACATTACTGGTACTAAAAGTACAATAACTTTTCAATTTTGTGTCTAATTAACCCTCAAAAAATGCTTGGTTCCCCAAATTTCTGTAAACAGGCCACTAAATCTGGAGGAAAAGTTGTACTCGTCGGTTACACTCCGCCGACTGTTACCGTGAGTCATTTTTTTACAGTT
>JAQIVE010004374.1:0-14685 GCA_034698285.1 Sminthurinus bimaculatus | reverse complement strand
CATTTTAACTTTTTTTAAATGTACAAACTATTAATTTTATTAATTAAGTACACACTTAAAACTTCTAACCGTAACTAACCGCAGATCGCAATACGAGCAAAAAAAAAACGACAAACTTACGAATTTCCAATGTAAAAGTTGCGCTCCTGGCGGCGTCCAGGGCTACCAGTACAGTCCGTATAGCTGGACTTATTCAGTCAGTATCTGAAAGAATGGAACGAGCAGTAAGCAATAGACGTTAGCATTTTCTCGACCCCGATCTGAAAAATAAGGGGTTCGACATGCAAGCGACGGCGAGAAAAGGAGAAGGTGTACAGTATATTTTTAAGCTCTGTCCCAAAACCTAAGTACTTGCAGTGCTTGTTGCTTCTTTAATACAGCTTAAGTCAAGTTGCAATACACGAGAAAAAGTAGTGGAAATGAAATGACAGATTATATTATGAGACAAAAAGGGTAAGACTTTGATTATGACAAAAAGGGTATATTATCTATTCAATTCTATAGTATTTAAGTGAATACTTAAATAATAAATAATACCGTGACGAACGAACAAGTATCTCGAATTTGAGGTTTCGTTTAGTTGCATTGAAATACCATGGTAACAAAATCTTAGATACGTGGTTGTTCGTCTAGGCAATTCACTTATAAAGTACTTACATTTAACTCCAAATTGAGGGATGTTGTTGATTGTTGATATTGATGAAGTATATTCTTGCTTCTGAGCGTTTATTAACAAATATCCTCAATATTTTATAGACTCTTGACTCTTGACGATGCAGTCTTGATGTCACTCCACTTTGAACGTTGTACCTAGTTGTGAAATGAAAAAAACTAGTTATTTATACAAGTAACATATAGGCATAATCATAAGGAATATAGTATTATTATAGGTAAATGCTCATTTTTAATGTTTAATGTTTATTAGTGTTTATATCAAAGTGTTCAAGTAAGTACTTCATAATTCATAATGAAATTCATACACACACAATACTGGAACATGTGAACAGTCTTGCCTATTGTCAATACCAAAATGTATTTTTGATGACACATTTCATTAAAATAATTATAATCGAAAAATGTAGGATACTTTTTGGACATACCTTAGATTTGGAAGGTTTTATGGAAGGCCCTTTTTCCTTTTTACACGAAACGAGAAGCTCCATCCAACACAAGAGGAATGACTATATAACTCGTTGTCACTATATAATGCATAGTTAAATTTTAGCTATAGACATATCTGACTTCTTACACTACTAAAAGACACGGCAAAATTGAACTGAAATCTCTGCTGTCGAATGAATCGGCAAAAATCTATCCTGCAATTTTTAAAATTTTAACACTTTTTTTCTAAATTCTAAATATTTTAAAATTCCTAAAGCCTCAATTGAATTGTCCTGCTAAAAACTCTCATAGAGAAATCCTACAGGTGAGTTGAGTTTTTTTCACAAAATTCGCAGCAAAAATTATTTTTCTAACTTTCTCTTCTCTTCTTCTTTTGCATTGTATTTTTCTGTCAGTGGCAAGACCTAATTTTAATAAGATACTGTATAACTATTCGTCCATAAGTAATATTTTTTAATTAAGTAATTTATATTTACATACCTTATTGTTTCAGCCTTAAAATTCCGATCCCACTATCACTTTCAGACGTCGAAATGGCATCAATAGACCAAAGAGAAAGAGCTGTCTCGGAGTATCGAAGAAAGGTATTGACAATTGATAGAGTTGATAAGTCTGTTAAATTCTTTAAAGATGTGTTATATTATTTGTTCTCATGTTTAAGTATTGTGAATGTATGAATTATGAAGTATGTCCTTACTTGAACACAACATTAGAAAAAGGAATTTACCATTTTCCTATAATAGTGTGATATGTGCTGTACTCCAAGTTTTATGATTAAGTATTAAGTATGTTTAATGTTTAACTGTTTAGCTTGAATAAATAATAAACCTTCATCTTTCATTTCACAATTAGGTAGCAGAACACCGAGAGTATGAAGGCCGCTTAAAAGAAAGTAAGTTATTTTTGTGTTCTATAATCTATAATATTATTGAAATTCTAATTCAATGTTGATTGAAAGTTTGAAGTTGTGTGTGCAATAACAAAGTTACAATCATATTTCATATTTTATAATATATTTTTAACCAAAATCATTTGAATTGTTTTGTTTAACCCAGGACGCGACGAACTTAAAGAGCTGGCTAAACAATATGACAAGTCAGAGAATGATTTGAAGGCACTTCAAAGTGTTGGACAGGTAAGATAAAGTCCTTGTACTTTACGTTTTAAGTATATTTGATGGTATTTCCGTAAACACGTACTTCATTCTTTATTTGATAGCGGAGTATGTAGTACGAGAACCGAGAACTTATATAACTATGTTGAAGATGTATTATCAACATATTATGATCTGTATTTTTCAATTCTGTATTATGTATCTAGATTGTTGGTGAAGTTCTCAAGCAGTTAACAGAGGATAAGTTCATTGTAAAGGCAACAAATGGGCCTCGATATGTTGTGGGTTGCCGACGTCAGTTGGACAAAACTAAACTTAAAAGTGGAACTCGTGTAGCTTTAGATATGACCACACTTACCATTATGAGGTTAATTTGCAATATCATTTTTACAAATAATATCTATAATGACTATTATAATTACAATGTTGCAAAATTTAGTGGGGTAGTAAATAAAAATAAATTACTTGTCGTTAGTAAATTGGTTTTGATTGGTATTTTGTAATACAGGTATTTACCTAGAGAAGTAGATCCTCTGGTCTATAACATGAGTCATGAAGATCCTGGCAACGTTTCATATTCTGCTATCGGTGGTCTGGGTGAACAAATTCGGGAACTTCGGGAAGTAATTGAGTTACCTTTGATGAATCCAGAGCTCTTCCAACGAGTAGGTATAACTCCGCCAAAAGGTTGCCTTCTTTATGGTCCTCCAGGAACGGGAAAGACCCTGTTAGCTCGAGCTGTAGCATCTCAACTTGATGCAAATTTTCTTAAAGTAAGAGAACGCGAATTCTTCTGGCTCTCTTACATATGATTTGTACCTATGTTGTATGTTGTATGATGTGTGTAATGTGTAGTATATTGTTATAAAACTTTGAATTTCAATGATGTAATATTTCCCCTTTTTACTAATGCAGGTTGTATCGAGTGCCATCGTAGATAAATACATTGGTGAAAGTGCCCGTTTAATTAGAGAAATGTTCAATTATGCTCGTGATCATCAACCTTGTATCATTTTTATGGATGAAATTGATGCCATTGGTGGTCGTCGATTCTCCGAAGGTACCTCAGCTGATCGTGAGATCCAAAGAACATTAATGGAACTTTTAAATCAAATGGATGGTTTTGATGCTTTAGGCCAGGTACATCATAATATATGCAGATAATTGATAAAAATTAGTATTAAGTTAAGTTTTTGAAATGATATTATTTTGTCTGCATGAACATATGTACCATATTATGCAATACTGTGATTTATTCAATAATACACATCCATAAAATGTTCCGTATTTATATCGCGTTAATTTTTCATTGTACATTTTAGGTTAAAATGATTATGGCAACAAATCGACCAGATACATTAGACCCTGCTTTACTCCGACCTGGAAGATTGGATAGGAAAATTGAGATCGCTTTACCAAATGAACAAGCTAGACTTGAAATTTTGAAAATTCATGCCGGTCCCATCGCAAAGCATGGAGAAATCGGTAATACATAAGTTAAAATTTTAACTTAAAATAGCGTTTATGGTTTGTGCAACCGTCGTAAAGATTCATACTTATCATCATGAATCTAATATTAAGCTAATATTAATTCCGGTACTGGTTTTTTATGATTTGTAGACTATGAAGCCGTCGTCAAACTATCGGATGGTTTCAACGGCGCTGATTTGAGAAACGTATGTACAGAAGCTGGTCTCTTTGCCATCCGATCGGAGCGTGACTATGTGGTCCAAGAAGATTTCATGAAGGCGGCCAGAAAAGTTTCGGATAACAAGAAATTAGAGTCAAAGTTGGACTACAAACCAATATAGTCTCGCTTTAATATCGTATATTATAGTAATAATCTATTAATAATAAATTATTATTATCATTACAGTTCAATTTTATACACGCTCACAGCCCTTTATATGTTTGTTTAATCATTAAAATACTTGAAATCATTTCAATGTTAAAGATAAAAGATGCTGATGATATAAGAATAATAATTTGATATCGATTTTCGATATTTCGTGTAATTTACCTGTGTAAGTTTACTTCACACGCAAATTTTTTTTAAATTTTTCATCAATTTCATAAATATTTACAATTTATGTCGTAGTTAGGTATGCAAATATGCAAAAACATTACAACGGCGTACATTTTGATTTACATTTACGATAACTCAAGTATAGCGTAAGTATAACAACGAATTTATCTGTCGCAGCATGAATTTGCGTTCAGCAGGTTGTGCAAGTTTTATTTCTTGTTTAATTGTAATGTATGAAGCATGAGTAAAAGCTTTTCAGCTCCCTGGTTTGCATTGCGAACGTAATTTTGCCACAAATTTTATAAAATTTAGAATTTAGAATAATTTTTTATTGCTTGTGATTTTGAATTGCGGATCTTTGAACTTCACCCCCTTCCCCTCGTCACTCATTATCCTCCTGTCAAATTCCTCGGCACATAAGTAGTTATTACTATTGTTGCAAACTCGGCCAGTTATCTGGTAAAATTGCAGTTAGCATTGTAGGCCGACTCATCATAGACGGTGTTTCGTCAATAACTTCCTGCATAATGATCACAATCACTATTAAATTCTTAGAAATCTCTAATCGTCAGTCTGGACATAAATGCTCTGACTTTGTAACTTCTCTCTTGTAATGCTCCGAAAATATATCTATGAATTCTCAAAGTGCATTTTAATTTATTTAATAACCATAATGTGGACATTCTCCAGTGACATTCTCGGGTGCTCTGTAGTCAGTTCTTGGATGGCTTGCACTGAACTTGAGGCTTGAACTGCCGTCACTCCAAAATTCTCCAGACTTGGATTCATAAGTCCAATTTTCTTGATTCCCCATGCAGTTATCTTTGTCAGAAATGGAAAATTTTGATGCAATTCACAAGTTTATTATATGTGTACTAATAGCCGGATTAGCTTCTGGAAAATTGGTAAATTTTTTCTCACCCTCTCGCTGAAGGGCACCCAAATGGTTTTAACTTCTTGAAACCTAAATGCATAGTATAAACCAACGTCCGTAATCTGTGCATTTCCTCGCAAGAGCAAAGTTCGCAGTCCTATAATTTGTTATTTAAAAAAATCTCAAATCATTCCTTGCTTCCACAATTATCTCAACTAAAGTCAACTAAAAGTTGTTCCGTTTTCCCACCTTGCAAAGATGACAGCGGTTTATATTTGCCCTGCACGGGTATTTCCTTGGGGGGATTGGTATAGATGATCCCCAGTCGAAAAATGTCCTTACACAATTCTTTACTTGTTCCCGTCACTCCAAAATCGCTGATCATATCACATCCTACACAGGTTTTAAAAAATACTAGCATTTTTTGACCCAATTTTGAAAAAAACCTTTAAAACAGTCTTTTGTTTTCTTTTTTACCATGAATGCTCAAGTGCCGAAGCCACCGACAGTTGCAGATGATGCCCTGAAAGTCCCGATCATTAACCACAGCTTTTAGGGCATCAAATTCGAGGCGGGTGAGCGCCGGGAATTTCCAAGCAAAGTTCGACAGTTTCCCCGGTCTCAGGTGGATCTTGGTGTTTATGCCGACGGCCTCGATATTATTGCACACGGTCGGCGTATATCGATAAGCATTTGGATGGAAAGGTCGGCCCGGAACGGAATTTCCAATGAAAATGTACTTGAGATTCGGCAGGTGGTTGAGAAAATCCGGGACGAGATAGGAATATCCCGGAAGATGCAGCTTTTCCACCGTTTTCGGGAGACTTCGCACAATCTTCCTCCGCCTTAGCTCAGTGGACAGACGGTTGTTAAAGTGAGGAAAGCTGACGTTCCTGAGGGTGGTGTGCCGATTAAAAAAGTTGGTGAGGGAGACCATGGGTGCATTCGTCTCGGAGGTGATGTCAATCGGCGTCTCATTCTCATAGCCCGGGATGAAAGGGGTGAGTTGAAACTCCTCGAGATTTTTGAGGGTGCTGTGAAAGTTGTCCAGGACTTGAGTGCAAAAGGTGTTGACCAGCGTTTTGTCTCTCAGATTGAGGAAGAGACACTTGAGCGTCTTTCGATTTTGGTACATGAGCTGGAGAACTTGAAAGTGGAGGATTTCTGCAGAGTCCTCCGAGACTAAAGCGGACATGGACATGGACTCATTGCTGCTATGACTTGTATTATTTATATTTGCCGTTGTATTTGTACTGGAGCTTGAATTTGAATTTGGGTTAGAGTTGCTGGAGCTGGAGTCAAAAAGGACGTCAAGCCGTTCCAGGCTGCTCAGATTAAGGGAGACGACGTGGATCAAAAGATTGGCCATTCTATCCACGCTGCCCACATCCTCCACGGTCAGTATCTTGAGATTTCTCCAGGCAGTTAGATATTTTTGATGCTGGTTTTCCGCCGTTTCTGTGGGATTTTTTCCAGGGCCGTTGTTGGGGCCAAAGTCAAAGTCAACAAAGGTGCAGCGAGCAAAAGATAACTGCTCGAGGTCAGGGGTCCAGGTCATAATGTGTTTTACTAGGTTCCAGCTGAGCGTGCAGCAGCGGAACTCGAGAAACGTGGCCGACTGGAGAAAACTTTGACCCGTCTTCCACATCCACTCTCCCTCCTCTCGACTTTGATCCGGGTCTTTGATGTCCAGATAGAGGATGCAAATGTTGTGCCACTTGACCTGAGACTCGGCCGCAATGTGGATCATCTCGCTCCGGGCCGTCACTTGGAACAAAATGCTTTTGAGGAAAACCTCCGACTCGCAAATCGTCTTGAACCACTTTTTGGAGACGAGTCGACTGTGAAGGAGGTCACTAGAATTCAAGTAGGAAAGAATTCGGGTCATTGCGGCAGTGGGTAGATCTTTGATGTCAAATTCAAGGTCTTCAGATTCCCCCGTGGTTCGAAATCGTGATTGTTGTTGACCTTGACCTTGAGTTTGACCCTGAGGTTCAGGTCGAATCGATGAATCATCAGGGGTTGAAACTCGAAGGTCGACATCAGAACCCGAAATTGAGCCAAACAGCCAGCTGGTTTTGGACTTTGCTTCACTTTCATGCGACCCGAATTCCGAGTCGGGAAGATTTCCGTTGCTCACGTCGTGAAATTCATCTTGATCCGGATCCTCGGCTTGACCTTCAATCATGGTGTTTAGACCAATAAGGTCATTATTCCCGTCGACATTTGAGCTAGCCTCAGGGTAATCGGGCAGTAGTGTCAGTGCAAGGATTTGTGGCGGTGGTGGTAAAGGTAAAGGAAGTGACGATGACGATACAAACAAGTCGGAGGAAGAATCATCCATAAGGTCAGTTCCATTTCCAGGGAGCATGACAAGGCAGTTATCCAGCATTTTTCGGGCGATCCATTCAATTGATTCCATAATGTGTGTACAAAGCTATTACTAGAATTTAAGATGCATGTATTCCTTGTCCTTTTTGGTTTTTGGTCGTCTTCCAAGTCTCGGGGGCTTACAATTAGCTTAATGTCATAATCGGGGCAAAGAAACTTTACCCATGACCTTTCGCATCATCATCATCGTCCTGGGTCCACTACCACTACTGGCTCCAATTCCAGCGCCAGGTCTGGGTAAAGTCCAAGTCGTGGTTCTGGTCCAAACTGAGTTGTCGTAGAAGATGGCTGATCCTTTTAGGTTCATCATACGTGCCATGCCATGTGGAGAACTTATGACTTACTTATGATACTATCAGATGATGGTACGTTTTCTGGCTAATTTTGAAGACTTGAGGTGTGTGTAAGTGTACGACTTATTAGTGTAATAACTGGTTGAATGAGGTGCGATTAATATGCAAAGTGCCGCAATAAAAGTGCTGGAATGCCAAAAAAGTGCCGGTAAATTACTTCTTCCCGGTTCCCGGCAAAAGTATCGTAAAAATTAAAAATGACACTAAAAAAATGAAGTTGATAAAAATTTGCAAAATTTTGCGAAAAGCTATGAGTTATGATTATGATTATGATTATGAAAAAGAATGCAAAATGGAAATAACAATGCATGTAAATACGAAATTAAAATCCGATTTCCGATTTAATATTTTTGATAATATCCAGAGTAACGGAAGGCAATTCATCAAAGGAGAAAGGAGCAAGGAGCAATAGGTAACAAAAATGAACAACGAACAAGTTTTATAATTTGTTTGACTCGGCGGAAAACCTGAGAAAAGGTGGTGGTCGAGGTTAAAGTTAAATTCGTGTGAAGATTTACTCCTCCCGATGTATTTATACATAAATTCTCTCGAGTGAGCCCGTTTGTGTCTCCGGTACAAACGAATACTGATAATGTATACGGACATTTGGAAACACTTTGAGACGCTTCTATATCTCACCCCGTCCATCCATGGTTGGTGATGGACAGCAATTAGATTCGGTCAACTTTCCCCAGAGATTCCCTGCACTGGAATCAAGAAATTGAAATTTCATACAAGCGCAAGTATGTATGTGTCCGGTCACGTCCCGTAAATTTTGAGCTTCATATGCATTTGAATTAATTTACGTTCAGAAACAGAAACTAGAAGGAGGAAGATCAACGTTGTTTCATGTGAACGGCGTCGGAGTTTTACATTCTTGCTTAATCTGTCTCTCGATTTTTAGCGCCGTCTAGATCAATACGAATAACTAGATTTTTACACTTTGTGTGTGGTGCAAAGTTAAAAGTTTAGGCGATCATAAGCTTGAATATACCGAAATGCTAATTATTAACTTAAGTTCAACAATTATTTAAGTAAACGCACCATATACTTAATTAAAAGTAGAAACTAAACAACTTTATTCCAGATTCCAGAATAAGGTGAGTTTTGTTTTTACATTATGCATTATTACGTACATTTAGCATTTAGCATCACAAGTTTTCAAAGTTTTCCATCGTTTTTGCAGGAAAAAGTCAATTTTTAGATAAATAAGTTTAAATTATAAATCCTAAATATCTAGATTGTTTATGCAGTTTTATTATAAAATCTTTTTATCATTTTTCAGAAGTAGAAATGAAGATTCAAGTAAATTCAGAGGAGGAACAAATCTTGAATGTTCTTGAAGAAGATGAGTTTGTGACTTCATCCAGCTTTCCGGAAACCTCAGCATTGTCTAGGTACCTACTTCAAATACTGCATAATGCATAAGTAATATACATACATACTTAAGTATCTATCATACATAATTACTATTTACTTATATGTATGACTTGGGTTTGGGTATCTGTTATTCTGTGTGGTATTTGAGATGAGAAGTAATCGATGATAAAAGCAAAATAATATTTAATGCTACAATTAACAAATAACAGTATGAAAGCTATGTATACCACAAACAAATAATCTCATCAAGTCGATTTTGTTTTATATTGTGCACGTTGTTACGTTGCATAAAGTAAGTAAATATATACAATACGTATAATATTATGCATTGTGAAATAAGTAATTTTTTTACTTTTGTTTAATCATTTACAGGTCGGAAAAATCATTGAAAGAATCAAAATTGCATTCTCAAGACTTTGTAAAGGAAGAAAGGGAAAAAGCTAAAAAAGAAATCCCTAAACTAATAAAATCTGGAACACCCGTAGTAAAATTTGGTTTATCTTCATTGGAAAGCGCCCTTGGTGACTTCGTAAATCCTTGGCCAGCCCTATCTGAGTTTGACAAAGTCCAAAAAGACTATCGCATGCTTCTCCGTGAAAAGCATAGTATCAGTACTGCAATTGTTGTTTCTCATAAAAGTCTTGATTTTAACTCCTTACCATTGTCGGAAATCAAAGTAGAAGAAGAGAAAAACGGACCAAATAATGACAATAATGATCTCGAGATGTTGAATGAGGTTGAACTTCAAGTGGGAGCTGCTGGAAGTAGCGGTTCGACATACTTAGAATCAAAGAAACCAACTTCAGGAACAACAAATGATCTTGCCGAAGTAAAAACGGGAAGCCAAGGTAATGACAAAGAAAATTCAAGTAAAAGTAATCGGGACGGTGATGATTGGTGGCTTTAAATGACGAGAGCCCAATCCATTGGCTCAGCAGATATCTATATCAGACAGCTAATGTTTTTGATTAGTTTTTTTTTACTCTTATTTGATGTAAAATAATGTAAGTATGTTTATAAGTAATTATTACAGTGAAAATAGTATTTCGATTCAAATTGTTTGTTTTAATTTTTAATGTTAAAGTATTACCGTTCGAAGTTAATATTTTTGCTTGATTTCTTTGAAACAACTTGAAATTAGAACAGTGAAAACTTGACTAGAAATAAAGTGATATGGATTGTCAACTAGTGTACAACTTCAAAACTATGAACTATGAACCTTCTCCAATCATTTGTGACTGAACTATACTTTCTATTTTAGATTATTTCTTTATCAAACAAGCTAAGTATCACCATCCAGCTATTAAGCCTTAAGTACTAAGTATTCTACCATTTTGTAAAGAAGATGGCTGGATCATGACATCTTCATTAGAGAAATAAACTAAGTACCTACTTAAAGTATAATTCAAGCAAGCTCATTTTTGTAGTCATAATATTAATATGACTATCCAAAACTCTTGCTATTACATTACATCTGACAGCCACCGATTTAGTCTTATATTGCCGTATCGATGCAGGAAAAGCTTTCATGTATGCCTAGTATTAAGAGAATTGAACATCATGCCTAGTGTTTTCATTTCACCATCTTAATAAATTGTTTGTTTGGTTTCTTGATTTTTGATATAACATATCGATTTCGACAGGATGCTTGGAATCCCCTTATAAAAAGAATTTTTACAAGTAATTACAATGATAAGATTCTGCTTTAAGGGAGTTATTGTATATTATTCGATTGTATTTTCAAACTTGTTTTCTGTATTCACAGAGAATCATAGTGGTGTATAATTAATTAAAAATTAGAAATAATTATCATACAAGCATTGCATGTGTGTAGTGTAGTATTAACATCTGTATTTTCTGTCCAGATTTTGCTGGGCCTGTACAATTGGAAAACTATTGCCAAAATTTAATTACAGTGATATTTAGTTAGTTCTCCAGTCTCCCATAATACATGCATGCGTGTGATGTCTTAATCTTACGAAAAGGACATAAAATAAGTAGATACGTATGTCTGATATTGTAGTACATAATATGTATACATAGTTATAAAAGATATCCACACAGATCATCCTTATTTACACTATGAGCTGTGAGTACACCTTTTATCTCATTTTCCCCATTGTTGTAAATACATGTATTTATGTATTATGTATACATACATGCCAATCTCTTGCTTCATTGAAAGTTGTAATACATAACGTGTTTATGTATGCGTGCCTACTATTTACATTGCGCATACAAGCTCCATCAGTTCCAGAAATCAGCAAAAGAAGACATTTTGTACTGTACAAAAGGCGAATGGATTTTGCACACAAATATTATGAAGCAAAGAATGATAATACGAGCGCCGCTTCTTCTTCTTCTTCTTCTTCAATAGGCAAAAGACATCAAGTTGAGCAAAACAGAAACAGCGAATGAAGCCAAGACGCATGAATTTAATTCTTGGGCTAAAGCTCAAGCTGAATCATCTCATAATACATACATAATATCCATCTCGTATATCATTCGAGGCGTCCTTCTTATACAACATTCCAGTTTTATTCCTCTCTCTCTGCCACATTCAATTTCAATGTTAAGTAAGTACGTTCTGCATGACATTCTACATGTGTATAGCATGTTTATACATTATACATACATGGATGCATGTATAGATACTGACTATGTATGTATGTATTTACATGCGTGTACGTAAGATAAGTAAGTCTGGACTTGATTTGGGATTGGGCAGGTTATGCAACATTTGCTTGAGAACCTGGCCTATGTATTGTCGTGTCTATGTATTGATATTGTAAGTTTATGGAGGGGAAAATCAAGGTAAGGACGTACAAAATGACTGTGTGGACAAAAAACTGCACATCATACACATACATACATATGTATGCATGCATACTTAACTAGACTACTGTGTATTATGTATACTGCATTAGGTATACAGGTGAACTCTTCTGTTACTTCTCTTGTCGTCTTAATCGCGTGTAAGTATGTTGTATTGTATTGTAGTACTTTTGAAGCCTGTATAGAAGCTTCTTCTTCATTCGCCGTACATATTTATACAATCTTTGCAATAAAAGATTCACAACTTGCAATAATATATCGCATATTATGCCTTATACTTTTATACAATGTGAGAATTCACAAACAAAACTTGATGTGTATGTTTTTCGTTGTTAGAGGTTTGAGCTAGAAGAGTTTGGCGTGTTATTCGATATCCAAGGAATAATAATGTAGGAAAATATCATATGGATGAGGTTGTGCCTAAGAACATGTGATAAGGTATTTACACAAGAGACCGTAACGATATATTAAATATTAAATGTATTTTATGTATGAATGTAAAATGTATGTATGTAAGTTGCCGTACACAAGAATCAAGTAAATAAGTGCACGGGGACTGCTGACGATGAGATCCTCCTGATCATATTATATTATCGATACTCGTGCATGGAAAACTTGCCTTTGCAAAGGTAAAGCAAAACCTACAGTCTCATTATATGCTCGTCAGCTTACATGAGAAGTTGGAGGGCTTCTGCTGCCCGTGTCGCTGTCTGTGTTCATCCTCCTCGTTGTTGTCACAGTCGTCGTATTCGTGGTCCTTTACAGAATGACATCCCTATTTTAGCTAATTAGTTTGTGTACTTATCTATAAGTGCAGTGTATAGTATTTATAGTGTGCGTGTGCTTTGTGCTTCAATACGGGAAAGTCGGAAGAATAGGAAGTGCATTTGGAAACTTAGTTCGTGAGTGTCAGTGCGACTGAATTTAATTAATCATAATATATTATTAGCAAGATCGTAATAGTTATTTACTTCGAAGAAAGTGAAAATATTAAAGTGTAAGTTGTGTGTTTGACAGTGGAAATTAACTGCAAGTCTAACTGCAAATTGGAATTTTTTCAAGCGCGTAAAACTTGCGAGTATCTGCCTGGTCTCGGGGAAAACTGAAAGACAAAAAGTCAAGTGAGTAATTTTATTTTCAGATAGATCAAAAATGCCTTTTCATAAAAGTTAAAAGAATATCACGATGCTAAATTAGGGAATCCTGAAATTTAAAATTCGCTTTCATTTTAAAATTTTGTCCATACTTATTGTATGGACAAAATATGTTTCTACAGTCAGTTACATAATATTACACATTTTAATACAGTTTTAAGGTTTCGTTCTTCGGTAAAGTTGTGAGCTGTACCTGCTTACTGCTTACATAAAATTGCGCACAGCAATCATTATGTTCGGATATTGTGTAGATATTGAGTATAAACAGGCATAGTAGGTAGCAACAAAAACTAAATACACTGATATTCTTACGATTAGTATACTTCGATATGTGTACACCATTTTGTTGCTATACCGTGGAAGTCCTCTGGCTCTGGAGAGAACGTCCACTTGATTGACCGTGTAATATAAGGAATAAATATTCATGCATGCATATTGTGAGCTACATCATTAACTAAACACGTTTTAGACGAGCCAAAAATCCGCACATTTTTGTTACACGCAGTTATGTAATGTGTGTGTGTGTGTGTGTTGTGTAGCACACATCGCATCGTACTTACGTAAAAGTGCTAATAACTACAGCATTATGTACTTATCTCCTATACACACCACAATAACAATGTATTTCTATATATTATGCAATGCGCTGCATGATACATATGGCTGATGTGGAAGAGACTGGACGGGCACGGGGAAGATTACAAAACATGGTTCATCATGAAATAATATTAATGTGCGAATTTTCAAGATCTTTGGGCTTTAGACCTAATATTTGTTTACAATTGGGCAAAAAGTACTGTCACTGCAGACTCTTCTCCGGTTGTAGTCTTTCTACATGTACTGTCTAGAACGAGAATAAGATATTCGATATTCGATCTAATAAGTATGGAAAGGGCAAAATAATGTGTGATACAGGAGTAGTACAAACATACATTGAAAGGGTTTCGATTTACTTTCAACTTGAGCATACCCTTCGAAAAAAATCTTTTCAAAAAATCTCATGCAATTTTGACACTTGGTCAAAAATCTTATCAATTTTGACCAATTTTTGATGAGATTTTGATGAAATCTCATGAAAAACTGTCAACCTCGTCAAATCTCATTATATTTTTATGAGGTTTAATTTTTTCAAAGGGTAAAAGTCGTGTTGCTGTTATATATGGGTAGATTGATTTTGTGTAGGCTTATTTTTAAATCTGAGACGATTAAAATTAGTATGTATGTAGTATGTACCTATATACTGATGTATAGTACATACTTACTATACCTACTTAAATTTTATACTTTCTGCGTAATGCGTGTATATGTACTTATATCACTGCATGACAGTATTTTATATTTTTTACATGTAAATAGCAGTATTAGGTAGTTATAAATGTGAACTTGTACATAAGGTAAAAGATAAGTTAAGGCAGATTGAGCAACCCGTGCATATG
>JAQIVE010004373.1:0-14686 GCA_034698285.1 Sminthurinus bimaculatus | reverse complement strand
GCTTACCCACGACCTGTAGAAAACAACAATCTGCATTTGCTATATTTTTACTCCAAATGCTATGGAATTATGGTTTTAACATTACGACAAAATGAGGTAATCTTTTTGCCGAATATTGAACCCTCAAGGCACCGATTCCTTGATAAGCAAGGTTCGTAAAAGTCTGGTTGGCATCCAAAATCGTTATTTTTGGAAACCAATGCAACCCGGACCTCTAAAATTGCAGGGCTGGGCTGGTAAAACAATGGAATATTTTGGGATATCATACCAGATGTACTTTTTAGTCATTAAATAAGGAAGATTGTTTTTTGATAGCGAGCTTCACAGCGTTATATTATGTAAAGGAACACATCAAAAGGCAGTCAATGATGAAGATTGAAATATAACATACATAGCACGGGAAGAAACCGGTCTATTTAAAGATCAAGTCGAAGACCGAGTCAAGTTGACGATTCGGGAAGAACATTGGACTCATATTTGTTACAAAGTCTCGGAACACTCCATTTGTACTTTAAGATCAAGCAAATCTCCTTCTGGTATACAAGAGGTCTTCCTACCTCGATGCAAGACAAATGGACTCCTAAATTTCGATGTGTAAGCCACAATTTTGGTAAAAACATTCCTAGATTATGAACCTAGTTCTTTATTGCGACGAAAATCACAATGATTTTACGGAGGAGTAAAATCCGTTTCAGTTCCTTTAATTCATTATCTTGCAGTTATTGCAAGATGTTTATTATTTTTTAAACGGGATGTATCAGAGACATTTAAGTCTTTTTGAACACATTTTATGGTACAAACATTTGGAACGGCTTTTTAAAAATCTAGGCACACATTGAGATTTCTTCGCACAACTAAATATTTGCTGGAACCACACCATTGCACTGTACGGACTGAAACATTGAAACATTTTACATGCATCCGTAAATCGCGTTTTAAACCGAGGCTATTAGTAAATAGCAAATGAGCGTAGAAAGAAGCATGGGATAATTGGAACGTATTGTTTTGGGAAATAACTATTTTATAAATCCCATCCGATAAAACTGGATCTTGAGCTGAATTTCAGGACGCGCTTGATGCGAAATTCATTGAACCCGAAAATTTGGAATGTACAGTTTTTTTCATCTAGCCATTCGGTTTTTTCCGCAACGTGAAAAATTGAGCTAGTGCCATGAAGTTAACGACTTATATGATACAGACTCAATGTTCTTTTAAATTTCTTTAACAAGCGATTTTGGTAACTCATGGAACACTCTTTTACACTAAATTTTTAATCCACCAAAACAACGTGGTTCGAAATCTTTTAAAACTTCCACTAATTTTCACTGTCTTCAAATTTCTCCTGGAATGAACCATGGAACTGGTTTCTTCCACCCATAAGTTGCTGTTAACGCAAGCCATGGGTCAACAACAAGTTGGCCCATTGATAAAGGATAAAAAAGCGCTGATGATAAGAATTTTTTAATTGTTGTCTATTTTACAAACGGGATATTTTGTACGCTTCATTGTTTCGGATGGACTGTCTGCTTTAAGTATTTTGTTTCACTATGAATTTAACAAACGGGATATTTCAAAGATTTCTCTCAATAAAAATCGTTGAATCTGATGATAGCTTAAAACATCTATCGGTGGACCCAAAAATTGTCAACCAGTGGTTAGGATCCGTTAAAACCCCGAGGATTACCTGGTTTTGACATTCAACTTGGGAAACGCTGCATATCACTGCATATCACATACATTAGTACAACTACACTCAACCAAGAATCAAGAATGTTATTTTGATGCATTTGGAACGATCTATTGCTTATAATTCGCTGTCACCAAATCCTTGATCAGCAAGGTTCTTAAAACGTGGGTTGATGTTGATGCGCACGTCAATTCTGTTTTTTGTATTGATTTTTGTGTTTTAGCCCCATCTGATAAAACTGGATCTTAAGCTGAATTTTGGGAAACGGTCGATACAAAATTCATAGAAACGGCAATTTTTTTATGTACCGATTTTTACATCTGCCCATTCAGTTTTCTGCAATCTGCTAGATCAAAAGCTGAGGACATCAGAGACGTTCAAGTCCTTGTAAACAACTTTTTTGTTACAAACATGTGGAACGATCTTTTTTTTAAATTAGGCACACATGGACAAATCTGCACACAATTAAATATTTATTGGAGCAGACTAAAACGACACACAAAACACATGTATGTACATCGGTTTGAACAATTAGTCCTCTTTTTTCCAATGGGAAAAAACCAGCAAAGCATCCATCCTCAAAACGTTGGGTTTATTTATAAACAGGGGATATCAGCAGTTTCAAATCTCGCGCGCTCCCTCGAAATGGGTTTCCAATTCTTGTCAGCGATAGCCCTGAATCCCGTTTTCGCAGGATCTAAAGTAAATGTAAAGGAACACCAGTTCAAAAAGTTGATCCAAAAGCATTATAGGATCATCATGGTATTGCAAGTGTACTTCACAGTCAATGTACGCTGTAAGCATTGTTTGATTTTAATGGTACCAAGCGGGTTATTTTGCAGATTTCAATATTTATAAATCCTTGAATCTGATGACAGTATATAACTTATAGTAATAACCCCGAAACTCTTAACCAGTAGTGGGAATCGGTTATTCGAACCTTTAGAATTTTGCTGATTTGTATATTGAAGTTTTCGGAACACGCTTCATATCAAATTTTACAGGTGAAATAAAATTGCGCAAATGCAAAAACAGTAGAAACGAACTTCATGGTCCAGCTTGCAAGCGCTGTATCATGTCGAATATTCACCTTTCAGTATGGTTCATTCTGGAAATTTAGCAAATGTTCAGGATTGTTAATGTTGTAATTTAGTACACGGGATACATCAGAGGCATTCAAGTCTTTTCAAACATGTGTTAGAAATAGCTGGAACCATCTTGCTCTTGTTCTTAAGAGAATCGGTGAAACATGAAACCCAGAGTAACACAAGGTTCTAAATCATGGGTTTGCTGCAAAGTTCTCTAAACATTTTTTACAATTCTGTGATAACATTTGCAATTCTCAAACTTTACAGCACTTTTGAAGACCAAAATTGCTATTTCCGATTTAGCAATCCTGTAAAATGTATGCAGAAGGCGTATATTATAGATCCTGAAGACTTAGACATGAAGCTCCAACCTAAAAATTGGCGGATCGATTTGAAGATTTTTTTAAAGATAATGGAGGATTAGCAGAATGAACATTACAGAGTTGGACTTAAGCTATTTAAATGCTTTTTAGTCTAAATATTCACCAACTGGTCAATGTTAAGTACAAACAACAAACACCTGGAACATTGAGGGTACCTGCATACACTGTTGGAGAAAGCTGTAGAAACGTCTTTTAATCCTAAACACTCCGGAAAAAATCGCTTCAATAGCGCCCTTGGAATATAATTTGCGCAGAGTTTGATTACCGCGCAAAACGTGTCGTGATTTATTTTTGGTCAACTAAACCCAATTTTTTGGACAATACCACATTTTTTTAAAATTTAAAATGAAGTCTGGAGAGCTGTAACGAATTTGATGTCGCTTTTACGCTAGAATCGGAATTGAAAAAGGAAAATATCTCTTGTGGCGTAGGGGTTAGTGGCCAGCGGATGTAACTATAAAGGTTTCGGGTTCGATTCCGGGAGCCGTTGAATGAAAAACAGAGAGTACATTAAAGCCTGCAATAACTTTGCAGGCATATTTCAAGCATACTTAAGCAGTAAACAATTACAAAAATCTGGATATTTTTTAAACCAGCGGTTACACCGTATAAAGTATTGTGTGTAAGTGGATACAACAAACAAGGACAAAGGATGGAACAATTTTTTACCTTGAGTTTTTGAATTTAAATGTATGCATACCACTTTTTTCCTATGATTGTATCATATTTTCAAGTATATGTACAATAGAAACTGTAAAACCTTTTCGAATCCAATATTTCTGTCCTTTTTTAAAAATTCATCTTTTAAAAATGCTTAAATTCTTTAGGCATATTCTCATAAACATATTTTTTAAACAAAATTGAGTTTTACCGTTTAAAAAAATTCAAAATTCAGTCCCCAATTTTCAATGTGTGAGCATATTTATGATAACGTTCAACTAAACAGTAGTGCAGCTTAAAATGCCAGTTAGGCATTTAATCGAAATGTCTGTTAATTAATAAAAATAAGATCTACATTTTCATGGTGCCGAAATCTCCATAGTACAACAGCCATGCTAAACATGCATACGTAAGAATAAAGAAATTTAAAACGGCTGTACTATGTATGTGTACATATCAGTAGTAAAAGTTTTCCGTAAAGTACACAATAATATGCCTAGAAAACTATTATTTGATATTTCCTCGTAAGACTAAATTATACTTCATTTAAAAAGCACTTAGCCGATTTCCCCATTCTACATGACATGCATACTATCAAGTGCTGGAATATTATCATTTAATTTACGGTACTTGTCTTTTACAGGTTAAACGAGAAATTAGGATACAAAATACAAACGCAAGCAATAAATTTTTCAGAAATTCGGTAGAAAAATAAAATGAAATAATGTTCAACTTTTCCGGGCTGTTTTTGTTGTTGTTGCCTTTGAAAGTCGGTCGCCGGGGAGCTCTCTTGGTTGCCAAGCACTCATCAGCGCCCATAACAACTCCTTAAGGTAGAACAAACGACAAAAAATAATACAATGTAAAATGTAAATGATCCGCACGTCAAAAAATATGTAGAATGTAGATACATTTAAAATAAATTCACGGTTTAAAAATATTTTACTCCCTTAAAAATTTTATCTTACATTTCCAAAGTTAATATCCACATGCTGACATACGTAATGACATTTGCTCTTCTGGTTTATTTATTTTGGTTGGTAGAGTTTGACGCCGTTGCATTGCAATTTAAACAGTAGACGATCATCTGGCCACTGTTGGAAAATTAAAAACAACATCATTTTGAACAAGGAAATCAGCAAGTTTATTTTTGTATCAAAACACAAGTCACATTATTTTCAATTCAAAATTGTACCTTGACTTGGCTTATGCAAAATTTACAGTAAAACTATATAAAATAAAAATAAAATGAAGAACTCGACTCACTTGAGGTTCTGTACACATGTGAATGTCTCACACTTTTCTCGACTCGCTTTCTCCTCTCATTGAGCTCCAGATTCTGATTTTGATCCAAGAAGAGAGAGTAAATTACGCACAATTGTCAAAACATTATTTTCAATAAAAAATCAAATAATTATCAATTGACTCAACTTGTATTCGATGAAGCATATGAAAATAACAAAATTTAAACGAAGTAAACTAAAAAAAATGGCAGAATTTACAACAAAAGTAAAAGTGGAGAACTCAACTCACCTGAGCGTCTGTATGTATGTATCTATGTATGTATTTGTATGTTAATGTCGCCAACTTTTCTTGAGTCGCCGTCTCCCCTTTATTGAGTTGACGATTCTGATTTTGAGCCAAGAAGAGAGAGTAAATTACACACAATGGTCACAAAGTTGTCTCTTTGCCTTTGTTAGTGTCCACAATTTATGTACGAATGTATGTTTATAACTTTATGAATAAATAATGTAACAAATATTCTCTGAAGTCGAAAGAAAATAAATTCTCCCCATTTTATGATGGATTTCAGGCGGACAACGGAAAATGGCGGAGAGAAGCAAGAGAAGAAGAAGGGTCTTCTCTCACTTCCGACTCATACAAATATACCTACATAACTGTGATATGTACGTATTATGCATAAATGTAAATGAGTGTATGTGTGTGTGAACCCGTGTATAAGTACCTGCATTTCCCTGGCTGAGTTGCTGTGTATTTTGGTCCCTTGGCAACGCTCTCAAACGAAAAGGGGGAGACTCGGCTAAATACGAGTGCTGACGATCGGCCTGGCTTTTTACACATCTACTTGACTTGACCAACTGTCCCTTCACCCTTTACTCGCATGCTCTTGACATCCGGCGTCAACTTCCGGCCAATTGTGTATGCATCGTGCATATGACATATGGTCCGTTTGTGGTGTCCATGCCCAAGGATGTATGGGTGTATGTATGTATAATATGAATAAAAAGGTCATAGTCATGCTCATTATTTCGGTATGTATGTGGTAAAGTGGGAAAATAAAATGATGCTTCAAATTTTGAAACTCTCATGGATTTTTATTTTATTTTTTCAGAAACTTCGGATAAAAAACGTTCTTATTGTAGTTTGCAATCACAGAACTAGATTCTTCGCGGAGAATTTACAGTTTTTTAATATTTAAACAAGACTTTCGTGATGCAAACGCTTTACGCAAAATATTTTCTTTTATTCAGTTGTAAAGATTAATTTCAATTTAAACATTTGTACAAAACTACTTGTTTCTTTAATTATAAAACCATTCAGGCTAAAATCTAATCAATTTTGATGAAAAATTGATGAGATTTGGCAATATAGGTCTTATTTTTGCGGTTTTCTTGACAATGGATAGGAAACTCATGAAGACTTGACCAAAACTGATTTTCGACAAAAATTGTGTCAAAATTTTATGAGCTTTTTTGGCAAGATTGTTTTCTGAAGGTTACCACTTTTTAATCCCTTGAAAAAAAATCTTATCAATTTATCAAATAATCTTGTGAGATTTTGATCTAATTTTGGTCAAATATCTTATCACGTTCTCATCAACATTACATCATCGTTTAGCAATTTTATTAAATTTCATGGGATTTGCTAAGATTCACTTTTAGGAAGTTTGAAAATTTTTGTAGCTTTTTGCTGGTTGACCCTTTAAAAAAACTTAGATGAAACTTTCCAAGTTTTTTTTCTAAGGGATCGGATCTTAAAATATACTTAACCATTTATCCTTTGACTTTGCTTGTTGCTCACGTACTTACATACACACACTGCCTAAAATGAAAACGGCGGCTATTTGTCTGCATAAAAGTTTTGCTGCCAAAATCTTTTATCTACCAAACTGGGTACTAAAACTCAACCATGAAAATATGCTCCAAAAATTTTCTTTCCAAAACAAACACAAGGTTAAACCTGATTTGTTCAAAATTGTACTGCACTCATCCTGATAAAATTTCGAAATCCAAAAGTAATCTAGCCAAAACCAGCAATTCAGCAGACTTCCATGCTCTTCAAATTTTGCGCCATCGTAAAAAATGCGTTTAGGAACTATTTGAAAACCCTACCCTGCTGCTGTATATTATTTCCTAAAGAAATTTACTACGCCACACAAAACATTAGGCCTAACAGGGCCAGATTAATCTAGGGCAGGAAAACATCCTATTCACATTCTTTTAACTATTGAAACTTCTAAAAATGAATTCAAAAAACTGGAAAACCTTGTTTTGTGTTCGAACAAGGAATCTTTTGTAAATGTCAGTGACTTTATCTGGGAACCATAACATGCCAAGAGTCATCGCGGCGTTTTTTAATAAAGATCCAACGCCGATCAAATTGTTAGGCCATTTATGACCAGCGGCGAACTCTACCCGCGGCAAAATAAGGAAACTAATCCTTTTGATTATCGAAGCTCCAAAAAAAATCTAAAAGACTGGCAAACCTTGCTTCAGAAACTATCTTTGACCGGACCCTTTTTGTGAATGAAGTGGTGCTCTACACTCTACACATTCTAACAAAAGCATGTGGACTCCCAAAAGTGAAAACCAGCGTAGATCCCAACAAGACAAAAGGACAAGCATCATCACGGCTACGGGAGTTTTGAAGCTGTGTGTCGACTTTTTGGCAGCTAACTTCGACATTCACTTGGTCGACTTTTGACGATTTCGAGTAAGAAACGTGAAATTAATCAAATAGTCAATATTTAGCGAGTCAAATTTTCTGAAAAATATCCAGAGAATAAAAATTTGAATCCATCAACAACAATATTTTTACGTTTTCAATACTGGACATCCTTTTTTCCCAAAAAAATTCAGCGTCTTCAAGGAGTTTGCAATCGAATACCAAAAGTCACTCCGTAATTCGTGATCCTAAGCTGTCAAGATTTCCAAACAGAGTTTCGATATTAAGAAAGAAACGCTTGATACAAGTCTTTTCGATATTAAACTCTTAACGACTACTCCATAGGGTATATTTGGAAGAATTCTATTGTTTTTAACATCATAAACGAAAATTTTTGGTCCTTCCTTTTTTTAACTGGGAAGAAAGCCATTGCATGAACACATGGATTGGAAAATTTTGCATGCTTAAATCGCGTTGCAAACGTAACGAGGGCCTCCAAAATTCATCGTAGCGAGTGACCGAAAAGGCCCCGCCAACGGTTTGAATCTGACATTGTGGACTCAAAAGATCCAACGGTTTGAATCTGACAATCTGTTCTCTTCACTCTTAGCCTCATTCGATAAAACTGGACCTTGTGCCAAATTTCGGCACACTTTTGATGCAAAATTCATTGATACCGCAAATTGGTACCGTTTTTTGCATCTTGCAGCTCAGTTTTCCGCAATGTCGAGAACGGAGCTGGTGGAATCAAGTCATGGCTTCCATTTCCTTCAATGCAGTATGTTTTTTTTCATTGTAGATGTTGCCTTGTTTGATAAAAATCCGCCTGCACACTATGCTGAGCGACATTGAACGACAAAGTTAAAACGAATAGCAAACACTAGAAGAGTTGCTTTAACTTCTACAGACTGGACATATATTGTAATGAAACAGCGTCATTGAATTCGTGACCCTCAACAAGTTTTGGTAGAATTCATCGTCATACTGGATCTGATTTCTCTCGATCGATTTCCCTCTTTGGATTCGTACTGCGGCATCTTTGACAATCCACTGGTTTAAAAGTATTTTCATGAACGGGAGTGACGCGCTTTCAAAAACGCGAATTTGGTCCTGCAAGATTATCAATTGTATCAGCAACATACACGATATTTTTGAAAATCCAGCCAAACTCTTTACCAAACTTTGTACCTGCTTTGAAACCTAAATTATACTTGAGTGAAAACCCCCGGAACCGTAGAGATAATCAATAATAATTATCTCTACGGTACGCCTTAAGGCTATCAACATTTTGTCGAATTTAAATATTGTTCCATTTAATGGCGTGAAAATTTTCAAACTTCGATATAAACGGGAATAAATCGGTCTACAAAATATCAAACGAAGACCGAGTAAATTTGACGTTTTTGACGAACATTCGGCCCAAATCTGTTCCAAACAACTATGTATCCAGCAGTTTGAACACCCCTTTTAGATTTAAAGGCAAAACGAACCCCATTTTTAGGTAGATACCTTGCTCCAATACAAGACAGATGAACCCCCAAACTTCATGGTGCAAATCACAATTTTGGTAAATCTTTTAAAAACCTAGGTCATGATAAGTAATGCAGTAAGCAAATTCGTAGATATAGTTGCTGCATTGTCAACTTACATGAAAATGCCTGATACGATTTCGAAACAAAAACTCATAGAAAATCATAGTTAGGTTTAGCTCAAATATTTGCTCGAGAGAAACCTAACATAAGGAATTTACCCGAACCAAAAGTTCTGACCGTATGCGGCCGCAAATTGGCCCACGGAAAAAAACTGGCCGTATTCGGCCCAATGCAGCCCATATACGGCCCGATGCGGCCGAAAAACGAGCCACTTTCCGGCCGAAAAATCGTCCCATTTTTTCCGTAATTATTTTCATTATTTTCTTTGTCAACTCACAGCTTTGAATATTTAATTTTTCAAAATGTATGCAAAAAACTGGACAAGGTTCCAAGACGCACCTACGACTGTTTTTGAAGCTCTTTTGGTCGTTCTACATCGTAGTGACTAGGTGTTCAAGATTCGGACCTAGTTTTTGGAGACGCTAAAACATATGACTTAGTGGCCCTTACAAACGGATTTCTGAAACATGAATTGCACGCCCAGATTCAAGGAAATTTACAAATACGGGACACCCTAACTGTTAGGTAAACAGCAGAGAGTGCATAATTCACCAACAGTACAGAACTACGGAACCAAATCTATTCGAAACCCAAAATTTCCAACCTGAATTTTTTTGGGTTTTTGAGCATTTTTGGAGCATCTTACATCCAAAGTCTACAAGGAGTGTACAGAAACATGTATTTATTCCTTGAAAACTTCTCTATCCTTCACTCAGTTGTTTCTGCAACATTTAGACAGACTTCCACGAATACCGTATTCCCAAGGCCGTTCCCGTTGCCATTTTGCGCGATTCTGTTTTTTGTTTCACACACTGAAATTCTTGGTCGCCTATTTTTGAAACTGGAAAAAACGCCTTTGTATGGACTAAAACATTTTATAGGCGTAAACATTGGTAACAAACGAAACAATGTCGTACTACAAATTTGAAGACAGATACCGCAAATCCATCCAGAACTATCCAATCAAATATTTCCATGGCATTGAACATTGAATATAAGTTTCTGTTACCTTAATTTCATCTGATAAAACTGGATCTGGCGTTGTACTGAAACAATATTGAGAAAACGAAAATCGGTGAAAAAAAGGTCATTGAATCTGATGATCTCATCAAGGTTGGGAAGTCTAGATGTTATTAGCTGGAGTTCAAACTCAAATCAGAATCACTTCTGAAGCATTGCAGGTCAAAACGTACACGAGGATTTGAGCCCCCCCCCCTCCTTCCCGACACTATTCGGATATTCAGATACTGCTTCATATTATCGGAACAATGGGAAATAGGATCAAATATTCAGCCAGGGTGAACGTCGAGCGATTAAATCAGGTAAGACGGAAACGCAAAAACGTTGAAGAAATCTGCTGCCAGATGTTCAACCCTTACACGAATTGAATCCGTCTCGCCGCGCGTCCAAACTTCTGTGCATCTGCGGGATGTACTTTTAAATTATTTAAGTCAAGCAAACTAGTCAGATAAAACGGGAGACGAAGCCTCGTTTCGGGGAAAAACGTTGGACCCACATCTGTTACAAACACTCTGAACACTCCATTCGGATTTTACGGCTAAGGTAGCCTCAATTCTGGTGTGTCCGAGGTCCGATGTGTGTTCCGCAACAAGGCAAATGCAGCTTAAACAAAACGCAACCTTGATAATCTCATTACCGAAAAACTTGTAATACGAGGTTCAAAGGCATCGAATTGGTATAGTAGGACCAATACCTAAAGTGACTTGGAATTTGTTTAGGGAAAACGGGCTACAGGTTCAGTAAATGTGGACCCTGGTCGTTCAGGGCTCAAATAATCACATGGAAAATGGTGCTCTTGCAAGAATCGCCATTTCAAGAGACAGCCCTTTAAATAAAATCTTATCAAATCACATGAAATTTTCATGAGATTTGATAAGATTGACAATAGATGATGAGATTTTGGTGCGATTTTCATGACAATTCATGAAAATCTTATCAAAATTTCATCAAAGTTGATAAGATTTTCGACCAAAATCGTGTCAAAATCTCATGAGATTTTTTGATAAGATTTTTTTATAAGGGAGTACAACCTTTACGACATTTTAAACCCATCTTTTATTTTGTCGTGACGAATTACGAACCATTTTTGCTTGCTGAAAATTGTTAATGCACATCTTTTCATGGGTAAATATTCAGTTTACTTCAGCGTGGAAGATAGACCTAGTCGGACGGAGTCATTGATTTGATTTTACGGCAAATCGTTGTAGCTTTGCCAGATATAATCCAGCTTGTAGATTGCTTAAACAATATCTTCCGAATTTATCTCCGCATTCAGAATTTCTCGGACCACACCAAAGGCAAACAAACCACTGTTCTCCGCTATGTCATTGACATGTCGGAGAACAGTGCTCGGACTTTTGAAGCTTCATGAAATCAAAAAGGAAATTTCAAGGACATCTCTGCCTTTTGCTTTACAAATTCGCCAAGTCAATGGAACCATTTAGAAAAAACGGGAACTTCAAGAAAATTTCTTTTCAGCTATTCAAGCTCGGATGCCGAAAATATGTCGGTTGGAACGCCTACAATACCTACTTTACCAATGCTGCTGCATTGCTTTTACAAATATTGTAGAATTACGGTGCCAACATTACGACAAATAATGCGATCTGTTGCAAAATCCCAACGTTTCATGTACCGAATTCTTGGTGAGCGGAGTTATTAACACACTCACAAAATATGTACACATAACATTGAAAGTCAAAATAAAGTTGTGTAATAGTGATATAATAATTTCTTATTGATTTATACACTGGGCATGGCTTCACGGAAATCTTTTTATAAAGACGTCATTAAAACCTGTGACCTCACCAAAATGCGTGATCTAAATTTGACTTCGTTCGAAATTTGTGGTGTACCATGAACACCGCAATGAAATTTTTGCACTTACAAACATCCTTGGCAAAGGATCAAAGCTGTCTGGGATTCAAATTTATAAACGGGAGATTTTTGACGGGCAAAGTCCACAAAATGGTCGCGAATTGGTCGCGTCAATTTAGAAAATATTCTAAAAAATTGAAACAACGGGAACCTATTGTCAAAATGCAATACAGGGTGCGAAATCTTCTCAACTGGTTGGTGTGAGCTAAAACCAGAGTAGAGCTCATTAAAACGTACTTAAGTTGAACTGAAATAAAAAGTGTGACCCATTTAGTTTCCGAATAGTCAGGACATTTTTCTGTTTTTTAAATTTTATTATTCAGTGTATTTTTGAAACTGGAAGGAACACCATTGTGTGGGCTAAAAATACAGCAGCAAGTGGTGTTAAAACCGAGGTAAATAGCTTAAAAATTCGACGGAAGGTTCCCATCAAAGAATTTAAGATTATCCTTAATGAAATATTTAGTGCAGGTTTCTGTTCTCTCAATCCCATCTGATAAAACTGGATCTTGTCCTGAGTTTCCGGACGCGTTTGATGCGAAATTAATTAAAACAGAAAATTTGTAATGTACCGGTTTTTGATCTTGCTATTTGGTTTCTTGCAATGTGAAGACAAAGCTAGTGACATGAAGTCAACGAATAACTTGGATACATTCGTCAAATTTTTGTGAAAAGTATGCCTTCAACAACCGTGGTAGCCTGATCGTAAGACTTTGCGGGTCAAAAACGTAACAGACGACAAAAATGCCCGCCATGTAACGCGGACATTCAGATTCTGCTGTACATTATTCGATTACTTCGAAACAAATATTTAGCCAGACTGAAAATCTTGGGTATCAATCCGATAAAATGGGAACACACACACGAAATCTTTTACCAGCTTCTTAAGCCTCTTACGCAATCAATGATAAATTGGATAACCTACAAAAGACAAAACTGTTTTTTAAATCGAAAGGTCACTTTTTTGAAACTGGATGAAACGCCTTTGTATGGAGAATTTTGAAAGCGTACAAAAGTTGCGTTAAAAAACAAGACAAGCAGGCCCTAAGTCTATCAAAGGGACGGACCAAAATATCCTCTTAAAATCAGTGTTACTTTGCAAGGTTTATTCTAGCTTATAGATTGTTTAAGCAACGTCTCCCAAATTTGTATTCGCTCTCTAAACTTTCCAAAATAACACTAGAGACCATCAAAGTCCCTGTCGTAACCGACATGTCGAAGATGTGATACCGCGGTAACACCAAATCAATGCACGCTTCATTAATTCATTATCTCGCAGTTATTGCAACTTGTTTATGATTTTGAAAATGGGATGCATCAGATAAGTACGTCCCTGTTGAACAATTTTTTTTGTTACAAACATCTGGAACGACCTGCTTTAAAACAGTCATACATTGAGATATCTGCGCAAAATTAAACGTTTTCTTGAACCATGCCTTTTTTGCACTGAAACAATTTACATACAGCAGTAAATCGCATTTGAAAGCGAGTCGAGTAACTCATGAATTCGTAAAAGGGACTGACCGAAATGTCTCATTGACATTCGTCGTTTCTGTGCCTCATGCTCCGACGTCCAAAATAGTTTTTTTTTCTTAATCCCACCTGATAAAACTGGATATTGTTCTGAATTTCGGGACACATGCGATGCGAAATTCGTTACAACCGAAAATGTGTTCTTTACCAAGAATTCAGGGACAGAACTCAAAATAGTCAATATTTAATGACAAACACGTCGAATGTTTGTCCCCTAAGGCAAAACAAAGATTGTGTGATCAGTATATAAATTCGTAGTAACAACACTATTTTCCCGTTTTCAATACTGGACAATCGTTTTTTTATTTTCGAACACATTTAAAAACTTTTCGGATTGACAAACCAAGACATTTAGTCACTGAATTCAACCTTGCTAGTTCGTTTATGTAACAAACGTACAGAAAATGTCTTCGAATCTTCAGGCAGTTTACAATCGCATGTCAAAATTAGCATCTTCATTCTTGATTCAAAGCTGTTGAGATTGACAAACGGAATATCGATATTGAAGAATGAACGCTTAAC
Source organism: Sminthurinus bimaculatus (assembly GCA_034698285.1). Classification (NCBI taxonomy): domain Eukaryota; kingdom Metazoa; phylum Arthropoda; class Collembola; order Symphypleona; family Katiannidae; genus Sminthurinus; species Sminthurinus bimaculatus. The sequence continues at coordinate 357 of JAQIVE010004373.1, read as the reverse complement.
AAAGTACTTTCAAAATTGAACTCTTCAAGACTACTGCAAAACAATTTTGGTAGGATTCGTCTACCAAAAACTGTACCATTTATATTAATCCTTCTATCAAGATATGTTGCACACATTTATTTACCATTTATTTTTATTCTCTTAACATCATCTGATAAAACGGGACGTTGTACCGAATTTCTGGACGCTTTTGATGCAAAATTCATTAAAGCCAAAAAATTTGTACTGCTATTTACTATTCGCTATTCAGTATTCTGCAATGTCGTAAACGGAGCTAAAGATATTGGGCCCATTTCCTTCAAAACAGTTTTTTTGGCATTCTATTTTGGACCTTGTCTTGTTTGATAAGAATCAGCC
>JAQIVE010004372.1:0-14688 GCA_034698285.1 Sminthurinus bimaculatus | reverse complement strand
TTAAAATTAATGAATTAATTAAAACTTAAAACTTTTCAACAATTCTAACAGAAATACAGTACTCGCGTGGGTCCGAGTGGCGAGAGACTCTCGGATGGCCAGAGGCAAGCAATATCCATCGCGAGAGCCCTTTACACCAAAGCTCCAATAATTCTTCTGGATGAGCCGACCTCATCGCTCGACCCCGAGTCCGAACAACATTTCAATGACTCCTTTGAATATGCTCGGATCGGGAAAACCTGCGTTTATATACCTCAACGGCTTGCGACTATTAAACACGCTGACAAAATTTTTGTCTTTGGGCACGGGCGAGTAGTGGAAGAAGGAACGCATGAAGAACTTCTCAGTCGCAATGGGATGTACGCCCAGTTATTCGAACAGCAGAAATTTAAATAAAAAAGACAAATCAAAAACACATACATATTCTGGCTCATATTCGATGGACGGAAAACTAACCTGTGATACTATAGTCAATCCACATTAATGTGACTTACATTTTTTAAAAATTACAGGGACCTTTTACACAGTAATTAGCGATTCATTCATTTCATTAGCTACAAGAAAAAGGACAACGGTTCAAAAAATATATCCAATTTTTAACTAGGTATACCATGCATACGTCACGTGTGATAAACTTTCACGTCTAACGATAAGCACCTGCTAATAATATCACGACCAATTATGTAATAATTTTTATTTACATTTTGTACAAACAACAAAACAGTATCGTCATTGCTCAACTGCATTTAAATCCTACATAGAGGATCAAAATTAATGACTGCTTCTACTCATAATCAGATGACAATGTCACTCACTTCAATCACTTTACTTTTGTGTGGCATTTGATTTTGCTTATCAATGCGCTCTTTATTATGTAGATAATACATACCTGCAAACTGGTTTGTGTTTGGTTCGATTATCATTAATTTTTAAAAAAAACTGAGCAGTGAACAAAATGTTGAGTAGTGCAAAAAGTCATTAAGATCAAATTAGACACTATGATGATAATAGTTAATAGTTATTATTATTACCGACTTATACTACTAACCATTGTCAATTTTTACGATACTATGTGTATTTTTATTTTTTTTAAACGCATTTGTCGACTTTGGGAACTATATTATCACAATGTGACGTCACTGTACATGGCTAGATACATAATAATTCATGTTATTTTAATGGAATATTATGGAATAGCTGATGGCAATACGATAATATTGAAATTCAAGTTTATGCCACGAATTTCACGGCTCATCTTTTTGCAATCACTTGCGGTTTTTTAACCAGGTGTTAAGAGTTGGTTTGCTAACATGCGAAATAATATGCATTCGACTTAAATGTGCTGGTGCAGTGTGGTTTGTTTGTCTGTTTCCCCATTTCCATGTAAAAAGTAAAAAGGTAAAATTTCAAAGTCTCTAGAAGGATGAAGGATTTAGATGGTATAAAGTTTAAAGCGTCTTAAAAATTGTCACAGTTTTCAAACATTTCAGCAATACCACGTTTTTACTCAAAAAAGGTTTTCAAAGGACAAGTTTGACATGGGCGTACGAGGCATAAAACGTTGATATTGTAGAATGTAAAAAATATAACTTACTCTACAATTCGCAAACCTTCAAAAGCCAAAGTTACAAGATCATCGTTTCGCGGATTCCGTCACCTCCCTCACATTGAGCTCATTTCAACTATCAGCTGCATATCCGCCGGTTTGAGGTTCTTACGAATAAATGTGAAATAAAAGCAAATAGTTCATAATAAGTATTACTACAACCCAAAAAACAGAAAAAAAGCATGACAGAGATCTAGGATGAGGACCACAGAAGTATTTTATCAATCCTTGCTGACCGCTGTTGGATGGCGAATAAAATGGAAAATACGGATCGCCTCTTGTCCTTAGGCCTTTGGCCAGACAGAAGAATACATTATCATGTAAATATCTCAAAATCGAGTGAATGTGTGAAAAAGTTGTAAAATAATAGCTATGTATTATAGACGTTAGACGTGCAGCTAAAAATATTGCAAAAAACAACGGATACCTTTTCACACCTACAGCTACACAATATAATAAGTAAAAAGCCAAACTCCTAACTAATCAATGTCACTTTTTATCAGGGCTCACTCACCATAGGACATTTTATCAGGACTTTATCAGTTGGTCCTATCGACAGCATGTGTATACTTATTCGCCATACATAGTATGCAGTGATAACTGATAATGCAGAGATGAAAAATGAACTATAAAACGGTGTATGGTGTGTATTTATTTGGGAGCTTTAACGACAGCCAAGTAAAATACAATTAGAAGGAGCAAACTTTGTCCAACTCTTGTATTTTTATATACTCTAGTATCACATTCAACCCATGATATCTAAATGTCCACCTCTATGTACTAATACTGATAATCGTATAGTCGTAGTTAAATATTGGTACTGACGCCAAATCTATGTGTGTTACACAAAGAAGATTACACGATAATAAGTAGCAGTTAGTCAAAAAAGTTAAATAATAAATTAATAATGTAGTAGTGTATCTTACGGACAATATTTTCATTTTTATTAGGGTACTCACTACCCTTTTTCGAAAATTATTAATAAATTGAATCATAAACAGTGACGGCAGTACAGGGCAGTTTTCAGTATTTTGTAGTATTAGTGTTAGTTTACTGTAAGTACACACAGCGAAAATTAGTGTTTGTGGCCTAATAAATTGAAAGTTCATTTGTGCTGGTGGCTGGTGATTTCGAATCTCAATATTTATTTACAGCTTCAGTTTTTAAAGTCGTTTTAATTTTATACCTAAATAGTTTGTGAATAATAAAACGAAAAAATGAAGAGACGGAAAGGGAAAAGTGTTATTTTCTTTGTTTCTTTTCTCTCATTTTTCCTGGGCCTATTTTTTTCAGTCCACGTTGAAGGTAAAGTTCCATTCTACATCCTACATAATGATTTACATCAAATAATAAAGATCGATAATCGTAAAAATGCAATAATTATTATGTAATTATCAATTATCTACTAAAACCTAAAACAGTGTTTTATAGTATAGTTTTATTTTTTTTTGCAGCTTTTGAATTTGAATATGAATTAGATTTTGAATCGGCAACACAGCTCAAGTTGAGTTTTGATTCCATGATATACTATAATACAACCTATACTATTTCCGCAAGAAGATCTGGTGAAGTAATCACTGGATTTTCCAGCGACTACAAAATTAGTGCTACACTTCTATACATGAAATTGGCGGACGGTAGAATTCTGGAAAGGAATCGTATGCGTTCTTCTGACGATATGCCCAAGCTTCAAGTAATGACAAATTTTTTTAACTGATCGAATATTTTATTACAAGCATTAAAAGCTTACTGGTTGATTTAAAGGTTCGTCGGCTATTACTTTTGTATAGCCAGTTTTGTATGCATAAAAAATTCGGTTGTGATTTGTCTACAAATGCGTGAACTGCTAACAATTAGTTAGATACACGATTGATGTGAAACGAGATATTTACATGCACACTAAACACAATCAACACTTGAAGATGGATAAAGTAAAGAAAAGAGGGGCCATTGCACTCACTTTCATGCATGCGGTAACACACTTGTCTTAATTTAAGTAACCTTAACCTGATTTTAAGGTCTCCAATACAGTGACTTCAAGACCCTGGAGTTACAACTATTTCAACTTCACTGAAAATACATTGACTGCGTCTAACCATGTCAGCGGAGGATCTTACATTAATATCACACAAGAAGGGATATGGAGCCCTGGGGATGAAGCAACTGTGCTCTTCACCATTTACTATGGTAAGAATGCATGTAATTAAAGCTATAGTGCAATACATTCAAACTACATCATTAATCACGACTGAATAACTAGCACTGCACAGATACACAAAATGTTTACGATACTTAACCAGAATTTTTATGAAAATTTTTTAGAAGCGGCTGCTTGTAACTGGTGTAGCAGTTCACAAGCCTTTTGCTGTAGCGACTGTGGTGGTAAAGGTTGCAATGCAGAATCTAATAAATTCGACGTGAGATACTGGAACGATGGCAAAACCCGTGTGTTTGAGTTCAAAGAAATCCAAGGATCTTCCCGTCAAGTTCCGTATCGATGCATCCCATCATCTTTAAAATGTAATGGAATGCCAAATTGTGGAGTACCCTACGTTGGAGATGAATCTGATTGTACGGAACAATCTTGTATATACTACGAGTGCTGTGAGTTTTCTTTTAAATATTAGCAACCAAATTCGAATAGAATGAACCAGAAAATTTACTTAACATTCATGCATCTGTGTTGGGATTTGGGATGAAAGGAGAATCACAGTTATTTTATTGTTTCTTATGAATTAATAGATTGGGACATGTCTTACGTATGGACAGCTTTACTCGCAATTGTGTTTTTCGTCATCTCTCCCACAGTCGTTGTTTTCCTTATCTGTTACCACCGACAATTGACAGTTTTGAGTAGGCGACGTGGGATCAGGAGAGAATCCGACTCCTCCATCACAGTCAACAGTCCCCCTAACGTAAGTTTTTTGACTTTATAAGTGGGTGGTCTATGGTCTATAATAAATACATAATATTATAACTACTTAATAGCCAATGCTATATTTTTTGTTAGACTTTTTTTTCTCTTTAAAATTGAATTATACTAGCCATTTTTTAGAGAAAGGCCATATAGTCACATTTCACATTTCATCTTTTTTACTCGCAGTTCTCCGCTTTTGCTTGATCATTCCGCGGATTTAGTATAAATTCTTAGATACATAATATATTTCATGTCTCGTGAATCATAAATCGACGTTCGGGGTTTTCTCTTTAAATTAATAAGCCGTATCCAGATTTATGATTACATTTTAGATTTACGATATCTTTTGATATCCGCCGTTGATTTATGGCAAATGTACTGCATATTATATTATTTTATATTTGAACATTATTCGACTTGGTGCAAAATCGGAATGGTTGAAAAAAACCCAAAGAGACTTTTGTGACCTATTGATTGGTGTCTTGGCGTTATCAATACTCGGGTTGTAAATGTTAAAGTTAATATTTTTTCTTGTCGTTAAAAATTGTCTCCTGGCTTAATGTGAAATGTTACCACAAAGTTTGCCAAGAAAAAAGCTTGAACAAGATATACGGCGAGACAGCTAAGCAGACAGATGAGATGTACCACGTACAGTATGTAGGCAGTAAAGAGAGTTAAAATGAGAAGAAATTTTGAGACATATATATAAGCATATAAAAACAGTCAGTAGTCAGTATTCACATGGGACAAAATAGAAGGCTCAACTTGTAGGTGAAGTAAAATACAGAGTATAAAAAATCGAGGTAGCATAGGTTTAGTAGTAATTGCATTGAAAAATAATAAAGCAAATTACAGTAGTTGTTGGTTTGTCTGAAAATGCGAAACGCCAGTGAATTTTTTCTTCTAGCGTGGATTCGCAACACACGGACATTATAAAATCAGACACAAACGTTTACACTAGATTATTTAGATTAGTAATTTGCAGTTTTTTAATGGAATGCAAATGTAATACAACAGCATGCTTATCCCTTAGGGAAAGCTTTCTTTGTGCTTTTTCCCGGACAGTCAAATCGTTGTCAATCAATAATCCATGACAGCTTTGCACAACGACATTTACGAGATTATTTGCGCAGTAAATTAGATTTCTTCATTGAATACAAAATAACGATGTTTTTCTTGTCGACTAAGGTTAAGATTTGAAATTTGAACTACTTTGAACTTATTCGAAAAAAATCAGCCCGGTCGCAATAAAATACAGAATAAAAACAAAACATATTCCTGGTTTTCTCAGTGCAAACCCAGGACAGATGTCTATACTTTTGAGACTTCATGTGTAGATACATAAACTGTGATTCAATATACAATTTGACTATTCACTAGAAATTTATCTTTCGACATCAGCATTAAAAATGTACTACAGCCGATTGTGTGGTGAATAACCCATGGTGTCCAAAATGAACTGTAATATGACGTGATTAGTTTTTACTTTTTTCTATGACATAGAGATGGAGCATTGAATGAATTTTTTAAAAGATTTATATTTTGGGTTCTAAAAACTTCGTAACGAATCAAGATTATTATGCCTTTCATGAAGTGTACATTATGTAAGGGAGGAAGCGCATAGAACGCAGCAAGATTTCTTGATTCCTCGATTCCTCAACCTTCAATTTATTTCCACATTGCTTTTTTTCTTTCGACTTTCCAACAAAACAAGAAATTACGACTCCATTGTGTAAACAGTGTAGTAAATTGTAAATATCAAGCTCATTATTATTCTTTTAACACTTTGATGATGTTAGAGTTTTAAGTATGTATAATACATATACACATATGTATGAATAAAAGTTGCCGCTATCGAAGTTTGGAAGGCAACTGGCAACATCAGAGAACCGACAGCATAGTACAACGTACAACTAGGTAGTATACATACAGTTTACAGTTTGCAGATTTGTAGATAGTAGAAAGCAGATAAATTAGACATCTCATTATCCGTCCAAACCCATTCGAGGAAAAAAACATGATCTCAACTCAAAAAAGTCAATATTTTTAAATTTCGAATGTTATAGTCTGTCTCGCCTCGAAAATCAAATGCACGAGAAATAGGCAAGAGCTTTGTAAGAACAAAACGTTTGCTTTTGAAATTATAATAAATAAGAATAGAATTGACTTTTATGGACACCGCATAATAAATAATGCGCCTTTATTCACCCTCAAGTCTCTACTCTTCTCTTTTATATTCTTTGCTCTGTCTAGCTGCAGTTTTGTCTTCTGATTTCACATGATTGTCCATTCATTCATGTTTTTATATACTTGCAAAATTATTAACAATATGAGAAAAGCCCTTACACATTTAGGACGAATCGTCAAATCAAAACACCTGCGCTTCGTTTACCCATTTATGTGTGAAAATTGCACCTATGTATATGTATAATGTGACCATCCAAAAATTTATCGAGGTTTGCCATTTGCATGGACAAGGTTTTTAATGAGAAAAGTTGGTAGTATTTGGTTAATACCTTGTGATTTATTCAATAACATTTTATGCTTCACTTTTTGCTGAGTGGAAATGTATTATACATATGAGAAAAATTAATACGATGAGAGAAGGTTCGCAAAATTTTGCAGATATTTACAGCTTGCAATCTTATATCGAAAGCGTAGTCACTTCTTCGCTAGAATATCTGTTTTCTGTATGCATACAATTATCTACGTAGACATGTTGAAAAAAAGTTTGTTAAACTTAAATCTGACAATGCTTTACATGCTCTTGGAAGATAAAACTCAAAACTTTGTCTTTTGCAAAAATAAGGTTCATGAGGAGAAGAAGTGGGTTTTAACAATTTTAACCTGTATGTATTTTTGCTTAATTTTAGGATCTTCCGCCCACGTACGATGAAATTACAAGAGGCATGGAAGAACCTCCCCCATGTTTTTGCAGAGCTACGTCTATGATCAGCAGTAGTGTTGACAGCCCAAACGGAATCGACAACCCGTCATTTCTTTCAGAGGATTCAATGACAGTGCAAAAATCTGGATCTATTGCTGTGTCACCAGCTTCAGCCGTCGTTTGCTCCTGCAATAAGGATAATGATATGACTTCATATAATATGCCCATCATTGCTACAACTCCTGCAGTTTCAGCACCGAATGCCGGCCTTACAAATATAACAAGTTCTACAGCTAATAATTCCAGTAGTGGAGATAATGATGACAAGATAGGGAGTCAAACTCAGTCTCGAAGTCAGAGAAACCAACCTAGAAATGCTCACAAGAGGCAAAATCAGCGTCAACATCAAGAAAGTAACGACAACAACCTGGAGTCACACACTCAAAACATGCCTAATAATATTGACAGTAATGTTTAAAAACTATACTATTGTAGCCATAAATGGGGGAAAAATAATGACTTTGTAAATTATGCATTTCAGAGGTATAGTTTGTGTATTACGTATTTCAAACTTATTTTGTTTGCATGTAGCTCTATGTATGTATGTGTAACTGATTATTCGCTGTAGGTTTGTATGCTGTTGTATTTACTGTTTATATTGTGTTTTTAACTGTATGTACCATTTTAGTGATAAGAATGTATAAATATTTATATTTAGCTATAAGATTTAATAATTAAATAAACAATATTACTATTTCTGACACCCACCGCTCGATGTGTTTGTGTTTAATTTTTAAGGAGTCTTATGCAGCAAATATAATGTATTTTTAGGTCAAATTTAAATTCACAATGTGTGCGAAAATACTTCAAAAACGCAAGTCCATATTTGAACATTAATCTGATAACTGCAAACTGGAAAAATATTGTCGTGGAACTATATCGTACGCAAACGTTGTAGTACAAGTAAACATGCAGCTAATTTGTATATGTTGATTTCCAAAGGATTAAAAACTCTGCATCCACTCATCAATATGTTGCATTAAAAAGCGAAAATAAGGTAAGTCGTATACCTCTATATACATAATATTTTGTTTAACAACTAATTAGAAAAGTTTATTTAATCAACTTGATTGAACTTAGACGGGTAAAATGTAACAAAAGTGTTATCAATCTCTGTGCGTGAGTTCGTCAGCTGCAACTATTGAGTTTATCTATTGTATTTATAATTTATAAAAGTGCTGATATTATACAGTAAGGCATGCATGCATCGAATTGTAATTTCCCAATGCAACGGTACAAAGTATCATGCAATAATTGCATAACTTGTCATTTATCACACTATCATTACAAGCTATTTTAAGATATTATATTTTGTTAGTAAATCATAGTTTTGAGATCATTAAAAGTTGAAAAGGCTGTATGTACGGGTTGTTTAGAAATTTTTCAGGGTGCCGTCCTTTGCTAAAAATAAAACAACGCCTATTGGTTATAGGGGGATTAGTACCATATTACATATTCGGATTTTGCACAAAAAATATGCAAAAAGTATGTTATATTTACGACCAATTATTTTCCACTCATTTTCGGGATATTAAAAGCATTTTAGAAAAACGACACGCGTTTTTGAAGTCAACTAGCTAGTAAACGACAATGAAAACGCATATACTATAAAAAGCAAAGTTGTAGATCGTCATTTTTGAGGGCCACTTTCTTTTGACCACTTTGGAAAATGACCCGTAGTTTGGGAGTTACGAATTTTCGAATCATTATCCTGAAAATAGCGCCAATCGACGCAGAGGTCGAACGCAAAGGGGCAAGTATTTCGAAATTTCGAAAACTTCCTTTTCAAAAGTTGTCAGAAAACCGACGAATTCATTTATGCCTTTTTTTCCGCTTCAAAATTCCGACTTTGAAAATTTTGCAGTTTCAGTGTAGCTCCCAGCACTCAGAACCCCGATTTTTCAAAGTCGGAATTTCGAACCAGAAAAAACGGCAAAAATTAATCAATATCAAATATCACCGCCTAGAGTATAATTTCAATAATTTTAGCGGTTTCAAAGTTTAGTGCAAATTTCTATCCAATGTTGTAGGACGAAACAGCATGCCGATCATTTTTCAATAAGAACGCTGCACTATATATTCAACTGTTAGACCTGTAGTGGTCACAGAGTTTCTTCATACTGGTGTAGGCCTAAGGTGAACACCACATATTCGTAATTTCACAAAACTTCTGTGACCTATACATGTCAATCGGTTGAATACAAAGTGTGACATTCAAATTTATGTATAAAAATAAGCTCACAAACAAATGTTACTTTATTTTATCTTAAGTACCCCTGCATCGAATTTGAGCCAATTTCATAGGAGTGTCATTTTCCCCATGTAAATTGTTTTCTCATAGAAAAAGACATAATTCCTTACTTAAAAAGTATGTTATCATAATAATTAATAATATATATCAATATGCTTACTTTCTTTTGGGCAACTTAGGTAAGAGTTGACGCATTCTCTTGCAAAGGAAACATCACTCGACTTATTTTCCCGCAGAAATGTGCCGATCGCATCAGTCAGAGTAGATTTGAGTTGCTTTTCAAGTTTCTCAACACTCTTTTTGGGATAAATTCTACTGAATTCTTCAATTAGCTGCAAAAATAAATGCAGTACGGTTACAAAATGTAATTATTAAATACATTTTTTAATTTTGAACCGGATTAAAAAAAAATAGGATGAATTTTGAAGTCGCTTCTACAAATGAATTTAGAAATAATAATCGAAAATGAAGCCACAAACTTACCAATTGATAAATAGATAAAGCAGGATATTTTAAAAGCAATTCTTGGATTTCCTTGCGCTGATTGTACATTTCGTTAAAACGATACTTGTATGTTATTTCCAAAGAGGTACTCAAGTCAGAAATTTCGGAGGTAGTTAAAGGCTTCTTCATTATTTCTTGCATGTCCATAATTGCAGCCAATATTTCCCTGCTCGATAATCTACACCTTGATGATTTTCCTTTCTACAATTGCAGATGAAATCAAATTATTATTTTTATTTTTACAATTTTAAAAATATGCATCAAATACATAATGTTTATAATTCTGGTAATATAATACAGACTCGCCACTAAAGGCCGGGCATTAGGAATATAGTTCATGTCAACCGAATTCAACAAAGTGCTTAATTGACTAAACGAACCTTTTTCTTTGAATGTGATTTTTTTCCAGCAGTTGTACGAAATCGAGATTTACTATCCACTTTTAGAATATTTAAAGGTAAACACGAATGGTGTTCCGTTATATCGACTGATTTCTGATTTCCTGCAATGGATCCAGATTCGCCCTCTTCTTCAAATGACTGTGCCAAAAGATGTTTGTTTTTTAATCAACTGATACATGTACAAGTGAAGTAAAAAGTTTGCTGAATAGTTTATTTTATTTGCATACAACTGTTAGAACAAAATTCAAAACATTTTACCTTGTTTGGATCAAGTGCGTCTTCCAATTTTTGTTTTGAAGTTCGGGTGAAGTACGTGGTTGGGTCTAGTCGAAAAGCCTCGACTGCTGCTTCCTTGACGTCATACTTCTTTTCATTTTTGATACTAAAAACCTTATTCGGATGTTCAACTGGAACCTATTGCAGCGGTAAACATTCAACACGTATTACTTCTCCTTTTTAATGTAGCACAGCACTGAAGTTACTGTTCTCACAAAGCTTGTATCAGATCAAAAACGAATAAGCGTATTATAAGTATAATAATGTACTGTCACTTATTATCATGGTGTCTAAAGCTTTGTACGTATACAAAGTATCAGTACAAAGCTTTAGACACCATGTTTATTATATAAAAGCGAAAAAGTTAATGATATTATTATGCTCTGCTTTTATACCGGTTTGATTTCTGGACGAAACAAAGGCTTTTCACGTGGAACAATTTCGCCTGCGGAAATTTGGCACAGCGCGTCAATAATTTCATCATGTAAATCCAAGTGCGATGTGTCATTATCCCCTGTATCCATGTCATTCAAAGCGGACATAATGTCAAAATTGTCATCATGACCTATGGCCTGCTTATTGTCTTCATGTAGAACTAAACAGAATGAAATTTCAAAACGAAGCAGTGCGTATTACGAAAAAAATAAATAAACATAATATGATGGTAATAAATAATAAGAAGTACTTAATAGGTACAAGCATTATGTACTACCTCTACAATTAGAAATTTAGAAATATAAGTAATGAAAAATGCAAACCTAAATGTGCAGGTGAATACAGTTCTCTCTCGTCATCAAATTCTGCAGTACACGATCCACATCTCCACGATTGGTCAGAAATCGAACGATGTGCTTCTTGTTCTTGGAACATTTTTCAGTTCGTATTTTTTAAATACTTACTAAGTATATAATATAATATATTATATAAACTATAAACTGTGAACAAGTAAAAACAGGAATTATTAGTTATTTTTACAAACAAGAATTGTCAGATAAAAATGATATATTATCAAACTATACTCACAACTTATAGGTGTGTACTGTATACTATTTATGCTTACGTACTTACTTAGCAATTAGCAATAGGGAATAGATCGTAGTGCGTACATTAGTACATAGTAATAGGACAAGACATTACATTAAAAGAATTGTGAATTTTGGAAACGCCAAAGACGGGAGTTTCCAACCGTAAGCAGTAAGCACTTATTTACTTCTACAACACTTAGTACATCCTAAATACTGTTATACTAGTGTAAGTAAGGTAATTTAGGGAGACGAACTGTTAAATTCCACAAAAAAATCAATCTACTTAAATACACATGCTCCAAATATTATGTCATTTTACCTGTATCTGCTTATATGATGAGGCAAACCTTGTTGGGATCACGTAACAATGGAAACTAATTGATTTCAAAACTGAAGTCACGCCGAGTCAAGCGTTTTTAGCACTTTGTGTTTGTTCCAAAATCCGAAATAAACAGGAAAATAAACGAACTACATACTATGTACTTAGATACTTACTTACTTAAGTACTAGTAGCATTGTAAAAAATGAATGGCTTTGATCGCGAATCGCGAACAGAATAGAATTTTGCAAGAGTTATATGTATAGTACTTTTATAGTATATGTACACACTACACACATACATATGTGGTCCAGCACTTAAGTACATATTTTACTGGACCACACAAACCATTGAGTATCAACTATCAACCGTACGGCGAATCTGTGAAACAAAGAAAGGCATCATGAACTATACCTACTTTTAGTATAGTACTAGTTGTAACTGTATCTTCGTTATAACCATACATACTCTTTTCGTATCAACATGATACAAATATTATGATAAAAATATAATTTTAGGCTTTTGAATACGGTATTTAAGTGTAAACATACAGCATTTTAAATTTTAAGAGAAAACAAAACTAGTCGAAATGATCATGCAAATGTAAGTAAAGTTTGTATGTTACCGTGAATGTGTACAATTTGATTTGTGAATGTATACAATAGTTAAGGGTACAATAAAAATTGTCAATAGCATTTTTCAGAAAATCGACCTATGTTGGGGCAATCCTTACTCAGTGAGTTTTTCACGTAGAGAGACGATCTTGACATCAAATTGTAGGTGCTTCCCACGGCACTAACACACGATCACCAAAAACATTTTTAAGGTAAAAAAAGGGAAAGGTTCACTAAATTTCAAAAAGTACAACAAAATTGACACAAATTTATTTCTCGACGCGTTTCAACCGGAGTCTTCTTCAGGAATGCCAACAAATACAAAATAGTCTAGGCTAAATTGAGGGTAAAGTATGGTTAAGGATATTGTTTGTTGCAAATTGTTGACAATTTTGACTAGAAAAACTAAATATTTATGCTGTAGTCATGGTAACCTTTAGCCCTATTTGTTTTTTAAAAAATAAAACGATGCTGGTAAGTGATGTCTGCCATCACTTACCGAACTTAAAATGAGACAGACGTAAGTTTCTTATTTAGACCTAATATATTAGCTTTAAATTTTATAATAAGTCTATCCTCGAGTAGTTTTCTTTGGTCTGAATCTTGAGGAGCGTGGCAAATTACGGAGATTTTGCAGTTTGTGTGCGTGTGACTGGTGGAATTGAAATGACGTGCAACTGGTGTATCTTTATTGGTGCGAATGTCACTGAGGTGTTGAAGAAAACGTTCGGAGAGCTGATTTTTAGATTTGCCAATATAAACGGTTGATTTACAGGTAGGGACGGTGCATGTAATAATGTAGATGATGCATTCGGATTCGCAGGTAAAATGTCGATAGAATTTGAAATTTGTACTGTTTACTGTTATTTTTGGCATTTTGTGTGTATGATTGCATGTGACGCAACGAGGACGGGCACAAGGGAAAGTTCCAAAGTTATCCTCGGGTTCTGGCCGAGGCTTAAATTTGAAAATTTAGCCAAAAAAATTTTTAGTTTTCCGATTAGTCATAATTAAATAAAGCCCAGATCACATAAAAAATACTGAACTCTGGTAGGTAACGGGTAAGATTTTTTCCTGCCTGTAATAGCTTTAAAAAAATCTGAAAAAAATCAAGCGATCTCTTAGGATGACAGGAGTCTCAGAAAAAATTGGGAGGTACCGGCTCCTCCCACAGGTACAGATTTAACTTATTTCTGTAATAGTGATTTTTAAGTGCTTAATATGCCTATGAAATATGTACTTGTGTTCAATTAACATAATTTTGAAAATGTCGGCGGAACAATGGGCGAACTTTCTGCAGAAAGTTTCAGCTAAATTGGTTAAAATTATGTTTGTCCGGACAGTCGTCAATGGCAAAATTTTCTCAAATTTTTTCGTCGTCGTCAATGGAAAATGTACTGTACAAGTCCCACACAACGTCAAGATGGCTTTGTGTTGTACTTGTGACTCATATTTAGGTAAGTAGTATAATATAATATAATAATATCATACCATAAGCAAGCAACTATTTACTTATAAGCATTAGCATAGTAAATAGTGTATAGAATACAAATACATTACTTATATATTATATATTATACAATATACTATAATGCATAATAAAATATTATTCGAGCAAGCGAAGGAAGAAAGGAAGTCCAGTCAGACGCGAGAGAGAAGTGAAGGGAACAACAAGCTCAGCAAATCAACAAGAAAAATAATATCACAACAAAGAACATCATCATTATTATTGTACAAATTAACATTGTTAGTGTGTGTGTGATTAGTTAATAATAAATTAACTCGTTAATATTTTATATTATAAAATCTTCCTTTCGGACATCTCCGC
>JAQIVE010004371.1:0-14691 GCA_034698285.1 Sminthurinus bimaculatus | reverse complement strand
AAACGTTTTTGAGGTTGTGAGCAAATACAGACATTATTTACTTTTTGGAAAATTTTGTTGTCATGGTAAATAAAGAATAATAATGGTCATAACACTGATGATAATGACGGAGATTGTGATTGTGCGGATAAAGACGGAGATAAAAACAAAGGGGCGGAAAATAATGAAATGTTTGTCCTCGCTCTTCTCCCGCTCCCTTTTTTATCCAAGCTTTTGTGTTAACTACACAAAAATAAAGGCGAGGACGACACTCTGTAATTTTTCCACTTGGATTTCAAACCGGAATTGGACTCCTCTACAACTACAGTCATTGTGCTTGTGTGCAAAAGGGAAAAGTACATAGAAAACCACACAAATACACACACACACACACTTTGGCTCAGAATAATTGATTAGTTGGCTCACAATAACCGGAACCAATTGAAGGGCTAAAGCGAGGGAAAAGCCCTTGGGAAATATTGGCTAAAAACCAAAATTCTCTCAATTGTTTTCTCTCTCTCTCTCTCTCTCTCTCAGACTTTCACTTATTTTCTACGCCTTTGTTCTGCAGTCTGGTTCAGATTTTGGGCTTCCGTCTGTATGTATACTTATGTTTAATGTATATATAGAAAAAAGCTTATGCTTTCCTTTATGTTATGGCTCGACTATTAGAAAATCCCTTGAGATTCCCCCTTTTTTCTAGTGCTCAACTAAAGTACGGTGTAACTACTTTTTTTTTACTTTTTTCCTTTGTCCTGATGATTCCCTCCATTTTCAATCTTCAGGTTTTTCATACTTTTTTCCTAAACGCTACATTTTTTTTGTACAACTTTTCTTTACAAAAAATCTGTACAAAAGCGGAATTTCTAATGAGGAAAAAATGTGAATATTTCTTGTGTGCAGATTTCTAATCGGTCAATATGTCACGATAACGGGGGACGTGGTGAGTCATCTGAATATCACGAAGACCAAGGTGGAGGACGGGGGTGAATATTCGTGCAATGTGAACAATTCTCATGGGCTCATCACCCACTCGGCCCGCTTAAACATTTATGGGCTGCCCTATGTTCGACCCATGCCCATGGTGACGGCGGTGGGCGGGAAGACGCTGACGATAAAATGCCCCGCCGCTGGGTTTCCTCTCGAGTGGCCCATTATCTGGGAGAAAGGTAACTCAATTATGGATACATAGCAATTTTGATGGCCAGCTCCTTGTTTTTCTTGCATCATGGACAAATGACAAATTTGATGGAAAACGTGAGAAATTATTTATTTTGTACGTGATTTATATAGAAAATCAAGTCCTTCCATTGACACGTCGTCAAGTGGTTTCTCCAGACGGGATTCTCACAATTCGGGACGTGGACAAGACGGCGGACGCGGGAGTTTATCGGTGCATCGCCAAGAACAAGCAGGGAGACTCGGACCAAAAGAGTGTCCAGATCAACGTTGTTGGTAAAACTTCTGTGTATTTTTTGTTTTTAACAAAAACGTTTTAAAGAATTTTATGAGGAATAATGAAACTTGCGCTATAATACGAGAAAAACTTGCTGAAACGCAGATATATTCAACGATGACATCAAAAAATTGGGAATAATTTTAAAATTTTCTGTGTTGTGGCATGACCAAAGCACAAAGCACATCACCAAAATGCAAATTTTAAACCCGTCACTAAATTTGCACTGAATTTGAAAATTATGTATTTGGGTGTCGTCTTTCGCTGTTTTGCACCACTTTTTTTAACCAAAAATCAAGAAATTTACGGTTTATGAGCACCAGCACTCACTTGTCCCTGTTTATACATATTTAGTTGCACCAAAAGTTTCGTTCACGTTTCCCCGGGTCGTCTCGATGGGGGAGCGGCTCGTCGCCATTTGCTATGTGAGTGAGGGAGACACCCCGATCGACATCAAGTGGCTCAAGGACTCCCAGGTCATGACCTCGGGCAAAACTATCAGTATTACTCGGGGAGACTTTGACCTGGCTCTCCGAATCATCCCCCTGCAGGCGGAGGACGCGGGGCTTTATTCTTGCGTGGGCACGAATGCCTACGGGGAGGCTCAGGAGTCCACCAACCTTCTCGTCCAGGGTAACAAAAGCACTTTTTGCACTTGCACATGATTTAGTATTCTTAAAAACGGTTTCTTGTACAATAATTTCTGCACTATCACCACCAAATCACATGACTTCTCCGCAACTGTTTTTTGCACTTTCACCTACAATTTTAGTTCTGCCAATCTTGTTTTATTTCATGATTTTTACCCTTTTATTTCAAGCTGCACATTTATTGTAGTTAATTAACTTTATTTATGCTCGCTTTTAGCAATTACAGCTTACACACGCCTCCATCACTCGGAATTGTATGATATGGTAAATCCGATTGCCATTTTTGCTGCTTTTTTCCAATGCTTAATGCAATTTGCACGGAAAACGTGGCCTCTCACCACGCGTTTTTATACAGGTAAAATGACAGAAAAACGGGGATTTTTAATGTTAGCCGCACTTAACGCGCCAAATTGGCTTGACAACGGAAAAAAATTTACTTTGCGCCCAATATTTCCCCGTAAATCTGAACAAACGATCAAACGATATTACGAGAAAGCTTATAGGAGCAATTTTTAGGAGTAAAAATAAATAGAATTTAAAAGTTTTAAGCCCCATTGTTTAATGTATAAATGTAGTGCCGCCACGGATCACTCCGTTTACATTTCCTGCCACTGTAAAAGTTCATCAAAAGGCTCAGGTAAGGTAACTAAACGGTTTAAAATGAGTTTGCACCTCCACCTTTGCACAAGATGAGTATATGAACCGCACACCTTCAATAAAATATTTGCATCTTAACCTTAATGTGAGCAAGCAAAAACAGTGATAACCATTTGGGAGAAAAAGAACCAAATAAAAACCTGTCTAACTATATAACTAACTCATGAAAATGACTAAAATTTGGACGCAGGTATTGTGTGCTTTGCAAGAAGGAGATCCCCACACGACCTCATTAAAATGGTATAAAAATTTCCAATTGATTCACCCCTCCGCCCATCCTTCGTCCTCATCCTCCTCCTCAGGAGGAGGCTGGGGCTCCAGCAGCAGTAATTTGGATCGCGGGGGGAACGGCCGAGGAGGAGGCGGAGGAGACCCAAATCGGGATGGAGATCGATTCAAGATAATTGAATACCAACGGGATTTATCTCTGCTCGTGATTGATGATGCCGACTCTTCAGATAATGGAAATTACACTTGTGAGGCCACCTACAACTCCCCTGATGGGGATATCCAGGGACTCTCCGACTCCGTCACCTCCACTCTACTCGTCCAGGGTAAATCAAAAGCCATAACCAAAAACAAATTGTCATAATCGTCATTTTCCCGCAAATTCCAACATGTTTCTCCTGTTTCCTGTTTGCTATTGATAAATACATATGGAATTGACGGCCGAGTTCTCGTCACAGCACTCGTCTCACTGCACTCTGAATTCCGCACTCTTTGCACAGTAAAATTTTGCTAAAATTGGAGCACTTTCACCTTACCTGCGTTTTTTATAACGTTAATTGTTTTGTGAGCAAACAGCACCAGCACTTTCCAAGGAAAATGTGTGAAAAAACGCAATTTTCTAGAAAATTTTGCGTTTATTGCACTGCACCTGGAATCCCTGTCACCTTTAATAGATATACTTGTGCCTCGTATGCTGTCCTGCCAGACGCGCTCAAATCAGCACGCTGCCTTGCCAAAAGCTAAATTCCCACGTACTATGTGCCAATGCCAAAATCCCCGGTGACAGCCAAAGCCAATCGCCCCACCAAATTGAATAAGGCCAAAGGGTTCCATCTCCAATCTCCTCCAATCTGGAATGCTAGAGATTTCACCGACATTTAGTATCCACCTTTCACTTTCACCGCAGAAAATTCCGTCGAATCGCCCAAAAGCTTAACCTGTAAGAGTAAAAGTCCATCTGTCAGGGTGAAAAATACAGTAGATTATTTTTTCTGAAAAATTACTCTAGAAAAACAAAATTTTAAACAAATGCCATCATTTTAAAGATAGTTCAAAGTATCTGAGGTTTCTAATATTATAAACAAAGAGCTAATGACACATATTTATTGCATCAAAAAAGGTTGGGCATTATAATGTGCAATATGCTGAGGTAAAACATTAATTTTAAATGCCTATACATACTGCAAAACTGTAAAATTGTGTATCTACCCAAAGGTGTTTCAAACATTTTCCAATAAAACTCGTGATTAAACCGGAGATCCGACGATCGAGCCGGGCAGCGGTTCAAAGAAGGGGAAAGGATGAAAATCCATTCCGTTCCATAGACAGCAGACAAAGTAGAGACGGAGTCTGTAGTCCATGAGTATGTGTATATGGATTAAAGATGTAGAAAATGTGTTGTGTTATGAGCCGTCGGAGGAGTTGATGAGATGGGAAATGCTTTTAAAGACTGAATTTACTGGAGCCTCCAGTTTTGAGTGTGTGTGTATTGTGTGTGTGTGTGTGTGTGGGACTCTGGAACGACTCGCTCATTGACTCCCTTGATTGGTTGACTGGCTGGCTGGCTGGATGCTTAGCTGACTGTGGATGGATGTTGATGGAAAGGACGGGAGAAAATGTTGATCTTTCATTATCATAAGTGAAACTGGAGGCTGTTAGTTGCTCTCCCGTTTCCCCTTTTGGCCCAGCAAAATGTTCTCTCCTCCCGACTCCAGTCAACCCAGACAACAGGCAACGAGACACGATTCAGAAGACAAGACAAGAGAAGAGAGGGCGACCCGGCCCGAGTGTTGGCCGGGTGCAAATGTGTCCTCTGCAGTAGAGGCTCATAGTATAGTATAGTGCACACTCATTTGTGTGGGCAAAGATGTACTCTGAAAACTATTAAAAACATAAAGATAATCATTAGACGGAGTCTCCGCCATCAGTTTTATGGTAAAAGCCCAAGGATCTCCATGCGCCCAGCTAAATAGTAAATACATGCTTATACAGAGGTAGCTGTACAAAAATTTACCCGGATAATAATAACTCTCGACCCTAAAACTAAAACTAAACGACAATGCGGATGCTCATCCTTCTCAATAATGATGATCATGATCATGATCATCAGCATGAGGATGAGGATAACGTAATCGGAATTGGAACCTCCAGCGTAACCTACTTTAAATTTAATTTCACGCGAAACTATTTACTTTAAATTTAATCGTAAATTTAGAGCAAGCAGAGTGAAACATGTACAATGTACACATAATATTTTCCTAGTTCTTCTGTATAGAAAATTTTCCACTAATTACTGTTCAGTTAAAACTTCTATACTACCGTTATTATCCGCATTTTAATTTTACTTTCACCGTTTCAACTTTCAACCGTTTTATTTTCAACAAAATTAAAATTTCTGTCTCGTTTTACATTTTAAGCTTTCGCAAATTTAAAGAAAACTAATATTGATAAAAACTGCTATGGAAAACTGAAAATGGGGCAAGAATTAAATAAAAAGCGGGTATTTTACACTTTACTTGATCTTGTTGCATCTTGATGCCAAACCTTACTAATATACATAGTCTCATGCTAGTTGTTCTTGATGCTTAAGTACAAAAGACCAAGTTTGTGCGGGTAAAAGGGGAGAATCTTAAAAATCCTCACGGCCAAAAATGATGGGGGTCTGATGACAAAGTAGCCTCGATGGAATGAAATGGAATCGAGACAAAACGCAAAACATACTTTATTGTACATATTCTGTGTACTGTGTACCTATGTACACATAATACAATACATACAAGAGCGTCGATTGGACTTTTTTGTTTCTCCGCCGCCGCTGCCTTCTCATCTACCTGAACCTGAATACAGGAGCTTTCCTTTGGTCTCCACATACTCTGTGTTATTAGGATATGTGTGTCTTGAGCCTTGTGTACATTGTACAGTACATAATGTATAGTGTAGACTTTTTTTATTGCTTTTATCGTCTCGACTAGATTGGCTTGCTTTGATTGAAACTCTTAAATTTACTGTGGCTTCTCTCCCCTTTCTCTCCTCCTAAATTCTCTCCTTTTTATTTCCTTTCTCTTCATTTTCTTTTTTTGTCGAATTTCTGTTCTCTCTCTCTCTCTCCACTTCTCTTTTCTCTCCGTCTCCGCCTCGCTTACATTTTCACTTTCATTACTGATCAGCCCATCCGCAATCACAATCACAATCACCGTCGCACAATCGCCGTCAAAGAAACAAACCTGACTCCTTCTCCAACTCCAACTTGATTCCTCTTGATTCTCTTATTCTACACTCTTTTTTGTCCTGATGTTGTCTCTCCTTTCCCCCAGTTCGCCGCTGTGCAACCTGAAGGACAAAAAGCGAGAGCGTCTCTTCATTTTTATTTATTTATCCTTTCACCGTCTGCTCAAAGTCTCTTAATGATTTCAAATAAATAAATATATGTTGTCCTGATCCAATTGGCATTGTCATTGACAATTTCTCCAGTTTTATCTTGCTTTGTTTGTTTACCTTGTCTCTTGTATTATATGTGTATTTTTACCTCTGCTCTCCTACCATCGCTTTTTCCATGAAATTTTAAGGCATTTAACAACATTTTGTAACAATATGTAAAATAAACAGTTCCTCCAAAGTGGCTCGTCAAACCCAAGGACCAGATTCACATCCTCAGCGGAGAAACACTCAAAACTCAGTGTCAAGGTAAATCATAATTTTAATGGTGAAAAAAATTAAATTACTTTTGTAAGATTTTGAAAAAGTATACTATGATCATACTGCCCTAGTTTGTCGTGAGAAGTAATTTTTTGCCTTTTGTTCATTTTTACTATTATTGGGGCACGTGTTTTTGCTGCTACTGTACTGTTAAATCTGCGGTTGATTTTGGTGTTTTCGTCGTTGTGGGAGCGATAAAAATAAAAGCGGAGGGATTCCCCGTGCCGACCGTCAGCTGGAAGAAACAAATGGGTGAGTATATGTATAAGCCACATGAATGCCTCACATTTTGTAACAACAGGAACAACAAAAACAACAACAATAACAATAGAAAGGGTACAAGAAAGAAAAATGAGAAGAGGGGAAATTAGAGGAAAACGTGACACACAAAGGCGAAGGGGGACGGAGTAAAGATGATGAAATATCCCCCCGGCTAATGCCCGGACAAACGATGAACATTCATAAGGATTTGCAGTTGCTATACCGCGAATTGCAGGATTTTCTATTGTATTTTATATAAACTTGGTCATTTGTACCGACTTTTTGTCAAGACATATGGACGGATTAACGCAAAGTCTATAATTTATCCAGGATTATTATTATTATTATTATCTACAATCTACCGTCTACAGTTATGCCGACTGGAGAAAAAGAGTAAAGTATTTGTTTTTTGTTTTAGCCCAAATTTTATGAGCTCGTCCATTTCTCCACGTCAGCTACATAATAAATACATATGTACATTTAATGTCGGCAGATTTCTTGTTTTGCCTCGTATTAATAAAATAGAAACTGGGCATTTAACAATAAACAAAGGGAAGATTCTAGATTTGGAGATTAGAGAAGCTACGAAAAGATTCAGCCTTTTCACAGACTCATTAACTTTAATTATACAGTAGATTGAGCAAGATTAAAATTGAAACTGATGGATTTTTCTTAAGTGAGACTGATTACATCTAGTTAAATAAAAAATGGTCATTTTTATGTTAGGGACGAGAGCGGGGAGTTATCAAGACATTTCCGTCCAAACCGGGATGAACCTGAATTCGGGGTTAGACAGTACCGTCATATCCGATGTCAATGGCACGTTGTACATTCGCGGGGCGAATAAAGGTCATCAGGGCGTCTACCTTTGTGAGATATCCAATGGGATCGGCTCGGGACTCAGCAAAGTTGTTCGAGTCATTGTCAATGGTAGAGTACAAACATTTATTTTCCAAATTTTCCCTTAAATAAAATGCGCGGGATTTTTTTAAAAATTCAACAAGAAATTTGGAATTCTACTTACAGTACCTGTAAAAATCAAGGAGAAGGAGGGAAATTTGACTTCTCGAGTTAGGACGAATGCCGTTCTCCAGTGTCAAGTTTATGGGGATGCACCCATCGAAGTTTCCTGGAGAAGGAGTCACTCGGACCGAGATCTGGCTCTTGATCCACGGTATAAAAAATGCTTAAGTACCGCAATTAATTCTTTAGTCGTTTTAAATTTAAAACATTTTGGAGTAATTTTGAAAAAAACTGGTTGAATTTTTAGGTATTACATCCACACTTTGAACAGCAGCAGCGGCGGCTTGATGTCCGAGCTCAAGATTAATAATGTGGTGAGAGAAGACAGCGGAATTTACATTTGTCACGGGTACAATCAGTTTGGAAAGGATTCGAAGCAACAAGTTTTGCTAGTCAAAGGTCAGCCGTCTACGCATTTTTTCAAGTCAAACCGTCTGCCTTTTTTCTAGTTAATTGTTAAGGAAGAATGAATTTTAACCGCTGTTTGTTTTAGACGTGCCAGAAACTCCGCATGACCTGACACTTCTTGGAAAAGGGTCGCGATTTTTACGCGTGGGCTGGGCGCTGAGCTCATCACAGATTGGAAACGCGCCCATCATCCAATTCACTATCAAATATTCAAGTGGATCACTTTCAGGTGATTATATTTTTAAATATTAGAATGTCAAGTTAAAACCGCTAGATTAAAATTTTAAAATTAATGTCTCTTGGCTTTTCGTCTATATTTTTATTGATGACAGTGCCTTGGGGTGGAGTCGAAGACGAGTCGATAATGTCCGAGTTGAGTGTTCCAGGGGATGTTTTTTCGGAGATCATTGGTAACCTGAAGCCCGCCACGACCTATCACATTACTGTGACCGCTCGCAACGAAATCGGTTCCAGCGGACCGAGTGAGGTAAAAAAACAAAACAAAACACTAATCGAAATTTTTAAATTATCCTTTTTTAATATTTTTCAGTGAAATCATTTTTTTCATCAAATTAATTACTTTCATTGAAGCGCTTGGAGGGGACGACAGATGGAGAGCCTCCGTTGCCCCCAACAAACATTCAGGTATAATCCTATTGTTTTGAATATTTTTTTGAAATTCAAACTTAATAATTTAATTAAAATTGAAAATTAAAAAATTCTGTCGTTTTTTTGCAGGCGATAGCTTTAAGTTCCACGGAAGTGAAGGTTTTATGGGACCATTCTCCTCAGGATCATATGCCCAACAGCTTTCTTATGGGCTACTACGTCGGCTATCGAAAACACAGGTAGAAATTTTTTAAATTGTTGATGAATCATGTAAAAAAATTACGGGTAGTGCTAATTTTTGAAAATTTTCTAAATTTTAATTTTAGAGAGGACGAACAATATCAGTTTGTGACGGTGGACATCCGAGCCCAAAATAGTCCGCACTCGCATTCACTCTCACTGCCTAACAGTAATAAAATGTCGGGGGACAATCATCACGGTCGACTGGAGCATTTCCTTGGCCATTTGACGCCTTTCACCCCCTACGAAATTGTGATTCAGGGCTTCAACACTTTTGGGGTCGGCGGACTTTCCGATCCGCCCGTCATCATAAATACTCTAGAAGATGGTCAGTTTATATAATTGCAGTTGAACACTAAAATAAAAATGGAGTAAAATTTTTGTAATTAATTGGTGAATTCTTGACACAGTTCCAATGTCGGCTCCCGAAGGCCTTTCCTGCTTCCCGGCAAATTCTCAGAGCTTAAAGTTGGCCTTTCTCCCTCTTCCAGTGACCCAAGCTCGAGGACTTATTGTGGGCTACAAGGTCTATCTGGAGAAGGAGGACTCGGAGGAAATTAGTAAGTTTCGAATTTTAACCGTAATGATTAATTACAGTCATCTTTAATTTTCTCAAATTTGCCTTTCTCGTTAACTAAATATGTACAGACGACGAGGTTGTCGTTCGGACAACTTCCGGGACCTCAACAGTCATCTTGGGGCTCCAGCCATGGACCAATTACTCTGTGCAAGTGGCGGGTCTCACACGAGTCGGTGAAGGAGTGATCAGTCAGCCGATTCTTTGTCAAACGGATGAAGATGGTGCGCTCATTGCAAAATTTAATCTAAATTGTCAATTACGTAATTATATTTTAAAGAAAATTCAAACCATATTCTTTTGAAACTTTCAGTTCCACACAAGCCTGAAAAAGTTAAAAGTGTTCCAGCATCTTCAACTTCTGTTATTGTCAGGTTGGCCATTAAAATTTTTAAAACTCTTAAACCATGAAGCTAGTTTAAATTACCATTAACAATTGTTCGTTTTTTATTGTCATTAAAAAGTTGGCTCCCGCCAAAGAAGAAAAATGGCCAGTTGGTCAACTACATTTTGTACGTCGTGGAGCCAACAAACGGCCGAAGTTCTGGAGTCAAAAAGAAAAACACAATCTCATCAGCAGCAAATGACTTTGAGGTATTTCCACGGTCCATTTTTAACAGATTTTACACAAAAAGTTTAGTAAGTATGCATATTTTGAGTTTTTTACATTTTATTTCATAATTTGTAGGTTGAAGGTCTGAAAACGAACGAAAAGTATGAATTTCGAGTATCCGCCGTCACCTCGAAAGGCGAGGGAAAAACCAGTAGCATTGTCGGTGCTGCTTCTAAAAATTGTGAGAAAAATGTTTGTTTCATGTCAAGGAACATTTTTCATTATAAATAAAACACTTAATTAGCTTTTCAATATAAGAAACAATTAATTTTAAATTAAATTGTATTGTATTTCTAGTGGGAGCAGCAATTGTGTCGATCAGTCAGGAATTCCTCGTAATTTGGAAAACTCAAGTACATCTACCGTGTAAAGTAGTGGGCGAGCCTATGCCGAGGCCTGAGTGGACGCACTCTTCTCTCAATCTCAGGGAAAATGAGAGGTGAGCTGGACAATTAAATTCAAAAGTTTCTGGATTTTATTTCATAATTTCTATGTCACAAACAATTTCATAATTTTCGTCGACTATAGATTTGTCTTCAGCGCCGATGGCTCTCTGATAATTCGAGATGTTCGAAAGGACGACGAAGGCGATTTTTTATGTTCGGCGTCCAACGGCCGGGGAAGCGAGTCAATAAGTCACTCCGTCTACGTTCAAGGTTCTTAATATTTCATTAAAAAAATTATGTAAAAATATAGTAAAAAATGCTCAAAATTGGTTTCATTGTCTATTTTAGTTCCCCCAGCCGCTCCGCTTCTCCACTCAACGTCAAGCACTAGTAACTCCATTTCAATTATGTGGAAACTTTTGGACTTTGACAAGCATTCTCCAGTCAAGGGCTTCATTCTCCACCTCAAAGTCCGCGATGAGTGGATCGAGCGGAGACTCAGCCGGCATTTGAACACCTACGAAATCTCGGAGCTTGAGTGCGGAACGAAGTATCAAGTGAGCTCAAAATATTATATAATAGATTGTTCAAAATTGAAATTTCGACCGAGACTATCGCATTAAAATTCTAATTAATTGGAATGTAGAAAGTACAAACAAATTTTCCTTTGCTCTATTTGTCTAGCTGTATCTGACGGGTTACAACGCAGCGGGGATTGGCAAGGCGAGCAATATGTTGAAGAACTTGACAACTCTCGGTGGACTTCCTCAGCCTTTGGTCTCCGTCCCGGAAATGATGCTTCAGATCAACACGAGCTGGATCCGAGTCAAGTTGGACAGTTGGACGGACAATGGATGTCCAATGGTCCAGTGTCGCGTCCTTTTCCGCCAGCATGATCATCAGTCTCGATGGCAGACGGGTAAACATTTAATCAAATCATAATACTAATATTTTTAGATTCTCAATTAAAATGGCAACTTTTAATTAGTTTAAAATTGTATTTTTCTTTGACTAAATTTTAAAACAGTGGCGACCGACATTCAGGCCAAGAATCATGACGTGGATCTGGTGGGACTGAAACACTCCACTCTTTATGCAGGTTTGCCTGATTTTTTACTTCTGCTAGCTCCATTCAAAATTTCATCAAACTTGAAAAATTTGTCATTAAAAAAGGTTTAATAAGCCGTTAATGTGTGTCGTAGTTCGAGTTGCCTGTCGTAATTCGGCTGGAGAGAATGAAGTTGAGCTTACCGCCAAAACCTTGGCTTGGAGTGGTAAACTTCTTTTTTGGATAATTTTCTAAAATTTGAATTTTCTTTTCAAAACTTAGTTAAAAATGCCTAACGATTTAATTTTGAAACAACAACAGACGAGTTTGGAGCGGACGGAAAAGAGAACAAATCTCCGATATGGAAGTCCGCATCTCCGGAAGCGACGACAACCACGACAGCAACCACCGCTTTTTACCTGGACTGGAAGCTGATGGGACCAATCGTGCTTTCATCACTGGCAATAATGATGGCCGGCGGAGGACTCTGTCTTTGCATCAAAAAAAGTATGGACTAAACTTAATTTAATTTTTTTTAAACATGTTTGACCCCCCTGAATTAAATTAATTACTTGTACGTGTCATAAAATAGAACCGGATGGAATGGGCCGGTCGATGGAGCACTTGTCCGGCGGAACTCCATCCTCGTCCACATACTTCCGTGGAAATCAAAGGCCAACCTCACATCAACTGTACATGACGGTGAAGAAGGCGACCCCGATGAAGGGTCAAGATAGTATGACCAATGTTGATGACCACATGCCTCGTAAGCAGTCATATCAAAATTATGTGTTATGTATGTATAATGTATTAAGTAAAATTCTGATGAAAAACGGAAAATATGAAATTAATGATGAATTTTATCCAAATTAGCGATATATGCGGAGGCGATCTACCCTTATTCAACGTTTGAGCTGGAAACAAATAGAAGAGAATCCCGCTTCAGTGGGATAAATCAGGCCACTCTGGATCGAAAACGGTCCAACTCCTCGTCCGTGGGACATAATCTCAAGTCCTCAGCTCATGTACGTTATTTTTAACTGCAAAATACAAAATACATATGTGCCAATTTGACAAAAGCATTTTTCAAATCAAATTACAATTTTAAATATTTTTTGCTTAATTATTGGTTAACTACAATTAGAGCGGCGTGGACCACTTTTGCAACTACAAGTACAACAATGAAGGGAGAAAAAGTGACGAAAACGAGGAGTATGATAGCATCGACTCCGACTCGGAAATCGGGACGGCAAAGGTCCGCCCCGGGGAGTTTTTCATAGGTAAAACTTTTTAACTCTACTTTTCACTCATACGCCTATAGCACACATTTTTTAAATAATCCGACAAAATTTTAATCAAAAATCTTGTCAATTTTAACCAAATTTTGAAGAGCTTTTGGTAATTATGTAATTGCTATGGAAATCTCACGAAAATGCTACAATCTTGCAAGTTCTCATCAATTTTTCATGAAACTTGACAGGAGTTTAATTTAAAGGACGTAAAATGTACAAAAATCCAAGATTCTGCTCAAAGGTCGAGTTACGAAAGTATTTTCAAAATGTTTGTTTGTCTTCTTCAAATTTATGCAGAGTATCGTGAGCCAGTGGAGAGCAAGTGTCAGGAGTTTCCGCATCCTCGATGTAGCAACCAATATGAGTTTGTACCCACAAACAACCACTTATTTCATCACCGCTTCAAAAGCATTGGTAAACCATACACAAAACATTTACGTATACAATATACACACAGTCATTTAAATTTTATCCACGTTTTATGAGAGTAAACGTTTATCTCTTGCGAAAATCGCACTTTGATTGTAAAGACAAAGAGAGCGAAATTTCGCATTAACAAAAAACAAGGAAATATTGTATTTAGCCTGATAATGAAATTTTAATACACGATAAAATTCAATGTCTCGCCCTGCATTAATTTAATTCCTACATTTGTGACTAGGGAAACCAAAGATGAGTCAACAACAAGCACACATCTGTAGTCACAACCTGCGTATGGATGACGACGAGGACGATGATGATTCTGCTGACGCGTCCACCTTCCAAAAGCAAAAAAATAGGTGCAATTTCCTCGCATCCTAATCATCATATCTACATACATGTATTGTATTGTCGTATTCAAAATCAACTAGATTTTTTAAAGAACAAACAAACAATAATGTATGCGTATACATAATTTTCTCCAGAATGTTGAGCTTGGTAAATGCACGTCCGCCCTTCGCCATGGATAAAAGTTTCAATCCCACTCAAATCGAGCCTCCCAAGAGCTTCAGTGACAAGGTGATTCATTCCTCCACGTCTGGTGCTGGTTCCGGCGACTCCTCGAACAATTCGGCGACGGTCCTCGCCACCAACGAATTTGCCATCGCCGTATGATATAACGCGAAAACCACAGAAAGGAAGCCGCTGGACTCCCATTTTAACTAACTATACATAATAATTTGTACGAAACTTGTGTATTTTAGACATTCCTATTTTTATACATATTGTATTATATTATACAAAAATAAGAAGAATATTGATATCAACAAATATATGTATGTGCGTATATTATTATACAAGTAAGAAATTGTTATGCGTAAAAGAATTAAACTTTAAGAAATAAAAAAATTAAATTCTCATAAGCCTAATTTTTACTTGGCACGCTACATAATGACATTGCCATAAATAATGCATAATAATGCAAAATAAACAGAGTTGCAAATACGGGACGTGAAAACGTAAATATCTCGAGACCGGAGACCTACACAAAAAACTTGAACATACCATTTAGACTCAGAATTTTGTCGCGCATCTTGTAAAATTATCTAGAACGCCGACAAAGTTATAGGGACCGAGACAGAGTACAA
>JAQIVE010004370.1:0-14691 GCA_034698285.1 Sminthurinus bimaculatus | reverse complement strand
CTTCACGTATACTTACAATAATACACAATAATACTTAAAAAGATACCTGGGTTTTTTTAATAATTCGTTTATCTTCTATTAATTACACCTGACAGCTGTAATTAAAATTAATCAGTAATTAGAGGCAGCAAATTCTATACATAATGTTATTACGTATATTATACTAGTAACTAGTAAGCTATACAGATTTACCGAGTATTACACAGTCTTCAGTTAGTAACCGGTAGGAAACTCCATTCTCCATTCCTGCTTGTCCCAGTAGATTTTATATGATTACTTAAATCTATGTTATTTTATAAGATCTTCTATCTTTACGTCCATACGAATGATTAATTATTGTATGATGTGGTTTAATCAGATCAAAGCCCTCTGCTCTTCTGCTCAACAAACACATGTTGAGGATGGTTTATTATTTAAAACTTAAAACGTTGAGTTAGGTAAGAACAATACTGTTTTATTGTAAACAGAAAACCGTAAAACACTAGTAAAACACTCGAAACGCTGTTAAATTTTAAATATGTACAAATGGTAACAATTTTACAAAAATAACAACTAATTTTCCAATTCTCAAATTCTCAAATCTAAAATTTCGACCGGCTTTTTAGTAAAAAAATGTGTGTGAATTTGATTTGAACGTTCAATGACAAAACTCTATGCCGCATCAACTGACCATTTTACTTATATTATATACTTATGTAGATACGTTTGGAAAAACACGGGATGACGGAAAGATTGAATTAAAATCGTTTCGCACTTTAAGTACTTATATTATATGTATTTAATGGTATTAACACTGTTTCGTAAAACTATTATAAATAAATGGTATGACAGTTTACAGTAAATCATAAAATATCTAACAGAAGCAGTAAAGTATTTTTGCGTCAATTAAATGCGTCAATTACACGTGAAAATGGCAGAGAGAATCCCTCCTATACCTTATACCTGCATTTCTCTGCTTTATGATACTTAATCTCAACAGACAATCAGTTTTCTACATCAAGATCATCTTAAGTTCATGTTCTTGGGTAGTCAGCAGCGTTCAGCCATTTCTATAAAACTGGAAACTGACTATTAATTATTGATAATAATAGTGATACTCGCTGAAAATACATGTATAGCAGAGTATTACAGACTTTGAATTTATACTTGAAAAATATCTAATGGCTATATGTAGGTAGTATGTACTATGTACCCAGTACCCACTACCCAGGATCATATTTACATCGGAGCTCCTTCCGTTTAAGTTCCTAGTAAAATCAAATGATCACATAAGAAGTTGTTTATATTATAGTTGTTGATTTTTTAGTTTATTATTTTGGATTTATTGCACCTACAGCATACACAATACACACTGCACACTATGTATAATGTATATATACTATATACCTATTGTACACGGAACAGCAGCACAAAATATTATGCAACAACGTCTTTTTTTGATCCCCTATCCATGTTACACACACACAACAGCCATAACGTACATAACAGCCAATTATGGCTTTTGTTACTGTTCATAATCTGTACAAAGTGTATAATATTATAGTATATATATTATGTATATGCACGTCGCGAAAAACGGACTAACTAGACAATAATGCACATTGTATTTTAAATTCCAACAGGGGGTGGTTGTTAAATATTCACCGGTAAAAGACCAAAGACCTAATCTAGTTATAGAAAGCATTTTATTAAATCTTAATAAGTAATAACTGTAAATTCCAAATTCCTGAAATTCGATTATGGCATTTCTATATAAATATACACATACTCATAAATGGAGGAAATGAGTCATACAGAAGTGCCGATGCTGTTGCTGTCTGATTAAAAACATCAGGCGTCGGAGGTCCCAATAATTTTTTTTATAATAATATAATAGGAATAATATATCATAAAAAACTCTATCGTGTAGATGTGAGATTATTATAAAATAATATTATTATATATACATTCTAGACTATTGTACCTCACTATAAGTACGTCCTACACATTGCTTCTGCAATGCAACTATATACATATATGTACTTAGTCAACATAGATTTACAACACACATTTTATACATATAAGTATTTTACACTGTTGATGTAGATAATCAGCTTCAGCCCAAGTCAAGGCCGTTATACTGTTGACCCTTCTTTCCAGATCTTCTTCTTCTTTGTAGTTTAGTATATAATATGTAAAGATTCCCTAGATTTCTGCACAAACATACATACGTACTTACATGGTACGTTGTACGTAGACTTTCAAAAACGTACACCCAAGCAAAATACCTTTCTTTTCCTCGTTTTTATATATTATGCATTACACTATGTAATATGTATGTCTATAGCCTATATGCACGTTATATTTTATGTGTGTGCGTTCGTCGCTGATACTTTTGCTTCGTGTATCACCATCATTCTTCGACATTCTCTACTTTTTTATATTATTATAAATCTCAAGCTAAAAAGCTGTGTACGTATATGAATCATATGTAATACAACCCACAGTCTTTCCCAATGGCCAACATCAAATGTCAAAGAAATATTATGAACAACATATCTACATAATAATACACATATGTTATTCCCAAGTAACTAATACACACGAAGAAACTGCATTGTGGAATTCATTTGAAATGAAACTAACTCTACAGGATTTTACACACATATATATATCTACTATCTACATACTAAATACACAACTTACATGCACGTCGACTAACTATGCAAGTATACCTACATAATATGTATCTAGTATCTACTCATGCACACACGACCACGACTTGACAGTCACCAAAGAAAATTTTAGTTGTGAGTTGTGTCTACAGATATTGTATACGAAAAAATTTTGTACAAATGTGTTCTGAGTTCTGACTTATTGTTGTTGTTTTTTGTTGTTGACTCGAGTAGCACTTATATTATATTTACATCCGTGAGCACCAGTTAATGCCAGAAAATTTCACCTGAAAGGAATCAAAAAATTTACAACCTATTGATTCCTTTTCCCCTACATACAATATGTATATGAAACATAATACAATAAATTCGTGGCCGTGGCGAAGGACGTATATATATTTAAGTAGTATAATAGTTTTATCAAATGATGCTACTTTTTGCCTCAATTTTTTGGTTTTTACAGTCTTGTGAATTCAAAAATTATCTTTCCCTTCATCACGAAACAAAAATGTATGTCAATCTAAAATTTTCCATTAAACATTCAAGTCTCAAAAATATGTACTGTGTTTCATCTCATTACATGATAAATTTATGTAAAAGCTAAAAAAGAACTACATACATACTATACATACTCAAGGATGAAACTTGAATGTATTTTATCGTTGTTGAGATCAGTCAAAAGGACATCATAGTATCTACGTTTATGTGTCCGTGTATAAAATAAAGTGTACATACTTTTGTAACACATAATGCACACATATATCTTGGATATATGTAGGCAAGTTCCTGTTCTCTTTTCCCTTTCTTTCTATCTTTCTCTTTCTCTCTTTCCCCCCTTTCCGTCCACTGTACTTGTTACTTGTTATCCTTCATCTTCTTTTCGTTCCTTTCCTTCTGGTCTTCCAGTATGAAGAAAAATAACTACATAATTTGTTCAAAATACGACAAAGAAAGAGAAAACGACAGAGAGATGCATAAAAGTTGCCTATTTGGATTGCAGACATTCATGCATAAAGTATAAATAAATAAAATACGTTTGGTACGTCTGCCCTTGTAAGTACGGCCTATGTATGTATATATGTATGTGTATTGTGTATACATTTCGTATCTATATATTATCTGTTCTAACGAACAGTTAAAGTTAGTTTGTAACAATTTATCGAAAGTCTCAGAAGCAAATCATATTATGATGTTATTTTGTCATGTTCTGTAGAATATAAAGTGTATGTACTGTAGTGAGTGTATAGATATTATGTATAGTGTGCAGAAATTCAACTTCATCTGATACAAGTGCATACACATAGGTATTATGTACCATTTCGTACCATGTCATACCACCCCATATGTGTGACTGAAAGCGACATGGACGACACGTTTACTACTTTGATATGTACGTGAATATGAATACGAATTACAAGGTTTGAGACGAGTTGAGCATGGAAAAAACGACGACGACTAGTACTACTACTAAAACTATGTACATACATGACGACAAGATGTTGTACCCTTGCTACACTTCATTTTAATACACACATTTACATGATGGAAGCTTCCGGCACTCAACAAGCAACCATCACTTTGTATTCTAGATCCTAACACACTTTTCCCTGTAACTTACGTTTCCATGATGATGTGCACACTGACGATCTTCTAGATTCTTGATCTCACTTATTTTCACTCCTGAAAACAACTTGCTCCATAAACTTGATGTTGTATATATTACGCTGATAGTAACATATTTACACAAAAGTATCTTTTACAACCTGCCCAAAAATATTATTTGTAATGTATTGTTACAACTTTTTAGCCATTTTTCAAATAAAACTGAGGTCGAATAGTTCCTAGCATAACGATACACACTGATACATTTTGAATGTCGATTAACATTGTACCAAAATACGGTTATTCTTATTGCTGCTTTAAATGCAACTGATTGACTCCTTATTTTCGGGGAATGTGCAACCTTTTCGCAAAATAAAAGAGTTTAAATGCAATGAAGCGTTAAAATACTTCTCATCAAAAAGCCTGTAATTTCTATTTCATTAATGTTTAAAACTATCATTTATTCACATAATAATTATTGAGTTCTTTGCTTTGAAGTATACAAGATGCACACACAAATTGTATTCATAATATAGCGAGAGTCGATACAAACGGGAGTCGGTGTATTTTCGAGGGATAACGTTATGAGAATGCAAGATTCTTATTTAAGCTCGCATATGCCATTTCCTATAATATAACCTGCGTGTGACTATGGAAATAGAATGAGCATTAACTAATGATGACGGCTATCTTCGTACTCCTATACATTTTACATATGCATATTATAAGGATGCATATAGCATCAATGGTAAAACTCGGGACGACAGAGCACATAGCAAGTACGAATCCGAATTTCAGTTAGTGACTTCAATAGACTCGAGTCTTTTTCTTATTTAGCTCTCTATTTCTCTCTCTCTCTCCCTCAACCAACTCAGTTTGAGCACACAGCCGAAATCAATCTATGCTTCTGACTTTCAAAGTGATGTAGAAGAGGAAAAAAAGACGAAGGAGAAGAGAGCATAGGAAGAAAAGAAGAACGCTGGTTCAGATTCGGATTTTTACCCCGTGGACTATGCATGGCTTGCTTTGCTCAGCTTTGCTTTGGTGTTCTAATACTCATACAGTGTATTACGGCATGGCGTGGCTTGCTATCCCTTCTGCTTCTTTTTCTCTTTATTTTTTCTGTTTCTTCCCAGGAGGAGGTGGAGGATAGGATATCAAATACCACCATTCTGCCATCGTCGTCATATGTATGAGCTTGCACTACTCAGCGCAAGGGTCGCTGACTCACAAACACCAAAATAAAAGTGCTATTTTTGAAGGGAACTTTTCTTCTTCTTCTTTTTCTTCGTCGTCGTCAACTCTTCTCTCTTTTTCCTCTATGTACTTTTTACATGTACAATTCACATATGTATACATGCAGATATTGTACATACATGCATACATATTCCATCAACATCTTACTATGATTTGGTTTTGCAAACCTCCCTTTTTTCCCTCCTTATAACTTCAAACTCTCTCTCTCTCTTTCTCTCTATTTAGTTCTAGCTCCGATTCTAATTCTACTTTTCTTTTTCGTCTTCAAGAACCATCAACTTGGTCCACAGATATATATATACACACACATCCGCGTGTAAACTCCACTTATCTTATAAGCAACCATCTTCTTGCTCTCCTTGGTTTTCCCATCCTTCCTTCCTACCTACACAACCGACGTAAAATCACAACTAAACAACCAGCGTATGTACGTATATACGCACATACATATATATATTTAAAATACACACGTCACACCATTACATAATAAAAGTTAGCTAAAAACCCCGGAATCGTATAATATGTTCTTTCTACGTAAACCGAGCGTTCATTTTGACTATGCACATGTAATTTGTACATCTGCACATAGATTCATACATACGTATTGTGAAGAATCACAACATTTTCTATCCGCCCTCTCACACTCTTCTTTGCTCCGCTATACATAAATATAACTTTATCATATTACATATTTTGTAGTACTAAATACATGTGTGCCGTCTTATTACACCAAATAATATTTACATTTTACATGTGTAATGTGTATGTACAATGTACATTCATTTCACATATTTTAAACGTCTCCTGAGGATTCCACATTATTAGCCCAAGTGGATCCTGAATCAAAGTTTTATGGCAAAGGTGCATAAATGTGCTTTTAATTTTATGGTTTTTAGTATTTTTAATGTGTAAAATGTTGTAAATTTATAAAATGTGTCCATTGCTATATTATGTAGTTACTAATAATAAAAATGGAAGTCTATAACTAGGTACAGACCAAGCATGAGATATTTCATTATACGGTGAAGTAAAAGCAGACAAAGGTAAAACGTTCTCTTATCATGCAGCATGCAATTCAAACTGTTGGTTTTTAAACTCTTTCGGATGGTTATAAAAAGCAAACTCTGTGATTGTATGTGGAGAAAACATACATACACACAACACACATATTAACTTGCACGTTCAATATCCAATATGTACAATGCACAGAAGGAGTATCTAGTGCAGAAGCTACTCCATACATGCACATTTTACATGTTATACTGTACAAGAGTAGACAGGATATTATTTAGACAAGACAATGCAGGAAAAAAGGTTAGAGGAAATATGTATAATTTTGGATGCATGTTTTTAGTCTTTGTGTACATCTGAATAGTATTTATTAGTCTATAGGCTGTTGAAGGAAAAATTAAAGGACGTGATAAAACATCAAAAAACAGCCTGCATACTTTTGTCTCCATTTGTGCGCGCCTACCAAGTACTAAAATAATTGCCACAAGTATAGACATTTATAAAGTCAGGTCAAATTCAAGTATTTAAACTAAAAGTTGGTTTTTCAGGAGCTGAATTATATGGTAGAAAGTGGGAGTACGTAAAAGAAATTGACAAAACAAGGCTATAATTTTCTTTAAAAGGAAGCTTGCTTAAAGGTATCAAAAAGCCTACAAAAATTTAAATATGATGCACTATAAAATTTAAAACAACGTCAAATCTTGTGATCAGAAGCAAATCAAAATTATTTTTTTGAATTCCCTACTCTGCCCATATAAAATGTCGATTCTTTAGTGAGCTGTAAGAAGAGTCACATTTGATTGCAGAAAGTGTATTCATCTTTGATGTACACAAGACAGCGGTTTAGTGTGGAGTAAAACAATAAAACAATTCCACATACGTCTGCTCGTAAAATTCTGTTGGTGGTCCACAGCTTATTAATCGTAGCTGACGTGTTAAGGTAAAGCTGCTAAACTATTTTATATAATTGTGTCGATATTCACTCCAACTAAATGTTTTTAAAATCGAAATTTTCATGCAGATTTGAGGCATGTATGTACATATAAAAGTTTGTTCGCTTTTTTGGGAATAAACTCAATTCGCACATTCTTGTTTTAAAGGTAGCTTTTTGATTTTTTTTGTGCGGTTGGTGGTCTACCTTAGTTCAGAGATGAGTCTATAGAGTAACAAACTACTTATAATGAATTAAAGCTTTACTAGGAAAATATGTTCGGCGTGAGTATCCAATTAAAGTTTAAGGGCAAACAGTTTCATTTGCAGTTACATTTTCTCTATCCATTCAAACTTATTTTATGCGACTACAAATGAAACAAAAAAGGAAACGGACATCATGGAAATTGCATTCCTTTGTGTGAGACGAAGGGGAAAGTGTAGTTGTAGTGGCCGGGAAGGGCTCCGAAGGGAAAATTTGAGCACGCTATGGCAGAATTACAAGTACACAATTCTAACACTAGAAATTTGCCCGTGCACTCGTGGAATCTATAGGCAAGTACTTTGTGCCATGTTTTAGTTTTACTCTTATTTCCGAGACTTTAAACGTAAGGTAACAGAACATAAATTCGGATTTTTACCCTCAAAAAGCTTTACTTCTCAATTTTCAAGCAGTATTACTTTAATCTCTAGTTAACAAACTCTCATTTCATCCTTAAAACTAAAGATTTTTTGACTGAAAGTGTATACCCTGAAAGTTGTTAAAAACTGACAAAAGGTAAGTGTATCATTTTAGGAATTATACTTATATTTATGTATCGGGAAATTTACACCTGCCTTTTCTCTCCGCCGAATTTGTCATTTATACATAGCGATTGAAAAAGGTTATCAGCGGCTCAACAGTTTTAATCCTCGGGCGTACAACGCCATGTGTAAGTCGGCAAATGTTTTACAGATTAGACTATGAATTATTCTGCATTTGTTGAGTCAAAGATCCGCAGTTTCATTTCATTCATGCTCCCTTCTCCATGATCCATGATCATACATAGTAACTTTTATAGTGCACTCGATCCATACCTAGTAGGCACATTGCCTATGTCTTGCCAATTGCAGTTGCATCTCAATACATACAATGCACCTAGACTCTACTAAACTCGACTGCATTGCCAATCCCATTGTAATTTATAATGCACTTTGATATTATTTACACGTTGTACTTGAACACACACACACACATGATGTATGTATGTATGTATATGTACAGAACCGCATAAAAGTGCAGTCGAGTCAGTCAGCCAGCCAAGCCGCCCTTCCTTCTTGGCCAAATTTCTTTCATTTCCACAGTCTCTCAAGCCAAGTCAACCACCATGCCAGATCACACATCACACAAACATACATACATACATACGCTCATCCATACATACACACGCAACAAACAGAGAGCAGTCTTCGAATTGGCTCCAAATGAATTATTATTATCATGGCGAACCTCCACGGATCAAAGTCAGTAAGGGATACCAACAGCCGTCTATCTATAACGTCAACATTCAAATTCAGTTTCCCTTTCCGTATAGACTTTGGCTCATCAACACTCTTACGTTTTGTAAATTTAAATATTCACTTTTATTTTAAGGGTTACGTTTTACGATTTATGTTGTATAATTTTGTCGCTATGTGTTTCAAAACGAATACAAACTACAGGTCATATTGTCATAAAGCTTGCTCACTCAAATCATTATACATATATGTAATAACACGGTTGAAAACTTGCTCTAGATTTTGAATATATTTATAGGAAGAATGATAATAATATATACTCACCCCAGCACTGTAATTCACTGTCCAAAAAGTGAGGTTGTAGACGGGTAGAAAGCAGTAGTAGTAATAGTAATAAAAACAGTAGTAGATTCTGTTATAGATATATTCTTCTTCGTCGTCGTAGTAGTAGTAAAAGTACTATCGAAGGAAGACGAAAAGGCGAACATTTCCAGTATCAATCCAAATCTATGTGTATAACATTAGTATACATGTGTGTACATATTATGTACATGTAATCGGGATCACTCTGACGACAGTTGGACAAGTACACGTAAGTAATCCTCGTGGCCAATCAATCAGTCACCATTAAATTCAATCAACTGAATGGACAAAGTTTTTAGGCACATTCAACATTCACCAGTGTCGTCCTTTTCCGTCCTTCCTTTCCTATCCTTCTTGCGTCCCTTGCTTTCCTCCTGTAGCCGTCCACGAAGAACAAGAACAAGAACAAACGTCCCAGCACAAAACGGACGAGGAAAGTGACGTAAAGTAAAGTCGGAATGGTGAGGACACAGACACACACACACCACACACAGAGTCACCAGTCACTGAGAGTCACAGAAGGAGGAGGGGAAAAGAGAAATAGTAGAGAATAAAAAATATGTATGGAGTTATAGACACACACGCACACGACCGAGAGACGCAGAGACAAAACAAAAGGGGAAAGATTTGATTCTTCTTTGTCTTCTTCTGTTTTTTTCTTCTTTATCTTCGTCTCTTACACAAGAGAAAGATGTAATGTAATAATATTCTTTGGGAATAGGTGCATAATAGTACTCATAGTTATTAGGACAAAATATATATATCTCCAATCTTTTTATCTCGGAAAATTATCGTGTCTTCGCTCTTGTTCTTACTTTTGGGTGGTAGACGCGAGATTTTTCTGTATTTTTTGAGGCGAACAGGGAATAGTAAGTATGTATATGTGTTCAGTGTACAATGTATACAATATATTATGTAAGGCTATGAAATTTTTCTGTACTGCAGTGTACTGATCGTGAGTGATGGATGTAGATTGTAGATGGAACAATAAGATACAGGGAAAACAGGAGACAAAACGCTTGTCGAAAAGTTTTTGGTTTGATCTGGTTTGGAGGTTCCCCCAAAATATCCGAATAATCCAAGTTTAGTTTATCTCTCAAAAGCAAATAATATGTGCTAAAACTGTTCAAATCTTTTTCAGTCACATTCTCACAAAGTAAAATATTACATTATACTTAGATATAATAGAGGCACCAACGATGTATTGAATAGGTATAGTTTTTATGTACAATTATTATTGTTGTTAATTAGTCGCTTGCGCTGTCTCCTGAGTAAGGATCTTAAAATGCAGATTCACAAAACCTCTTGAAACTAAACAAGCCGACGAGGATTCAACTGAACGAGGAGCTGCAGTCAAAACGAAACGAAACAAAACGAAACGTAACGAAAGGAAAAGAAGGGACGACAAAACATCCACGGCAAATGGCAAGCCAGCCAAAGGAGCAGCAAGAGCAACGGAGCTTGTATACAGTCAGAGAGCGAGAGACAGTATCTTGAGATATTTTGTGAATATAGTGAGCAGTGAATAGACAATGACGATTGAACGAGGGAAAACGAGTTGAGGGAAGAATTAGAATCAGTATCCGTACACAAGATGTTTTTCTCTAAAAGTATTATGTGACTGCCAGTTACAAGTACGTATACACACTACACACATACACAGTATGAGTGGGTACTGCTTACTTACTTACTTGCTTACTTTTAGTTAGTGTGTGTGGATGTGATACTATGTGGTTTGGTTTGGTCTGGCGTGTGAGCTACAGGCTGGGAGTGTTTAAGCTCACAGGATGACGACGAAGAGAGATAGAGAGAGTAGAGAGACAAAGAGGGAGAGTGGAGAAAAAGAGAGATAGAGAAAAATATCAACTGCTACTACATATACTGGCAACGGGCACACTTACACATAGAGAGAAATGAGAAATGGATTCAGAATCACAGGACAGAGAAAGAGGTGCATAAAGTTAGTA
The DNA here is from genome assembly GCA_034698285.1 of Sminthurinus bimaculatus. Lineage (NCBI taxonomy): Eukaryota > Metazoa > Arthropoda > Collembola > Symphypleona > Katiannidae > Sminthurinus > Sminthurinus bimaculatus. The sequence continues at coordinate 3,410 of JAQIVE010004370.1, read as the reverse complement.
CAATCTGTATTCATTTATACGTTCGGCATAAGCACAAAAAAGGGAGATTCATACACATTTTGGGGTTATTTTTGCTGATTTTCAGGAGGCAATTGGTGATCAGTGTCCGACACTTACACAACTTAAAAAAACATTAGCGTCTTACGCATCCTCTAATGAAAGTGCACACGAAACACATGTAAAACATGTCTTTGTAATGTTAAACACACAAACAAGGAAAACACACACGCTTATACACGAGTACAGAATAGTTTTTAATTTTAGTCTTTGTTTAATTGTTTTTAAAGGAACCTCATGTTCTAATGCCATAGTCAAGGAGTAAAAGCATCACAGAGGGAAAGTTAATAAAAAGAAGGGAGACAGATGGGTGCAAGAAGCAGTTGAATTTACAAGAATATATCGTGATCATGGTCACATTTAGGAACCGTATACAATCATGTATACATTGTATCTGTATATTGTAGATCTTTGGTGTCGATTTTAATGCTGTGTGTATTATACTTTAGTGTATGTGGTATTGTTTAAGGGTCAAGGTGAGATAAGTTTTATGTGACACTTTCATTTATGGATCATTCTACCATTGTAACTATGTAGCTTTTTGCCGAATCGTAAAAGGAAAGGGTCGAAGGGCTAAAGAGGTTGGTGAAGTAGCGTCCGACAATTATGCGTTGCATATTTATATTTCATTATGCGAAATGCTTCGACATCGGGACCGCAAATTGTAAGCTTGAGGCTTCAAAAGTAATAATAATACTGATGCAGCCGAATGTACTTTTTCTTCGTGTTGTATGTTACCATCACCCCTGTTTATCATCTCTTGATGTTGTTCTCGAGTCATGGCAGTTGTATTCTTGTTGCGTTTGATGTTGGACATTCCTTCTTTTCCCGTTTGTGCAGGATGCTGCAGTGTTGTACCGGTTGGAATTTCAAGTGGAATTAAAATTGCAAGGACGACGCTCCCCACCAAAGTGCAACAATATTTGGCAATCGCAAAGATGAAGATGATGATGATGACGACGATGACGTTGAGGCTAAAGATTAAGGCGAAGAACATCATTTTTTCACAAAGATTAAATTCTGTTGCTTTGTTGATGTACAGCCTCCGAATTCTATCTTTTTCCTTGGGGTTTGATGATCAAAAGCTTGAAAAGGAGAGAGCCATTGCTGACTCAGAATTAAACGCACTCTTTTATTATGAGGATGGCGACGTAAAGGCTCTGTGCCCTATATGGAAAAAACTGAGATTAGATATTGAATTTTGTCATTTTAAGTCCACGCTTTAGTTTACATACATACATTTGTGTGTGTGACGTGATGTGAGTTTGTACGTAGTCATCATAAACATTTAGCAAATTTATTGCACGAAAATTCATTTGCTTTTCTTCTTGTCGTTTTGACGAATAAATTTTATTAAAATGAACTGGATGCAAAGGTTAATGAAATATAGACGACTCTGTATTCTGTATTCAAGTGTATGTATTATATGTTATACGTGCAAATACACAGTAGTATTCATCAGGCATTGTCATATAAAATATAATCAATATATACAAATGCAAATTGAATTGGCTCTTAAAAGACGTAAAAGTCAGCCACTGTCCGAGTCCTCAACCTGAAAGGCAAATCTAATGTTGTCAAATTATATAATATACACACTAGTAAAAAATACATCTAATTACTATTCGATACTCGTACTTTTATCACAGTACATATATATACTGTACAATATATTTGAAATAGTATATAGCCGCTGTACGACGTACGAATACTTGCTGACTAACTCTTCTTTGACTTTGAGTATGGGAAAAGACTTTAGGAATTTAGTGCCATACATCAAGTGCATTATATAGAAAGTAGCGAAAGATAAATAAAACAACTATAATGATAATCTGTAGTATAGTATATGAATATATACATAAGTATGGTATGACCATGACACTGACACAACGCCATCACATGACAACAACAACTTCTGCATGCATACTATACATTATACATACCTGACATGACCCACTCCAACAGTACTTGCTACGCTCAACTCATTGTCAGGCACAAAAGAACTCTTCCTGTTTTCACAACGTCCTTCGTCTTTGCTCCAAGCTTATTGCAGGTCTTGCAATTGAAAGTCCGATCCGGTCCAGTTATTCAATTCGCTTTTAACACAAAAATAACTGTTAGGACAAATAATGGAGAAAATGCGCTGCATGCTGTCAGTGTATACATAAAGTCTTAAAAAGTTACCTGAGTAAACATTCATGGCAGCATCCCATGGGATACTTTGAACTTGTCACATAGAAGATTTTGGAATGCTCACCTCTGTTCAAAATAGAAAATTTATCGGAATTATTTTATGCACATTAGTTTTATGGGCTATTATGAAAAAATTAATAAAGTTTTTTCCAAATTCAACTTTTCTAGATATCTACATACATAGTAATTCTACATGCGTATGTACATGTACGTTGACTAACAAGTGATAGAAAGTAATTTCGCCAGTATTTTCATGCATATGTACAAAAAACACCAAACACCAGGCATGATTCCATAAAATTCCGATATCATTGCCAACAGTTTACACACTTTGCATTATACACACGCACACATACACATGACCTTTCCACAACGAAGAAAACGCACCGTTTTTTACATACTTATAGTCAAGTTCAATTCATTTTTTTGGAATGCAAACGCATAATATGCTATTCATAATACCCTCTGTTTCTGTAATAATGATGTTTGATAAAAGGTCAGGCATTTGTTTTTTCTACCTTTATGTATTATTAACTATGTATCTTATCAGGTGAAGCACTCTTATTGATAGGTACTAACATTTATAGATTCTAGAGCATATACAGATGCCTGAAATGAGAAATTATGAACACGGGCCTACGCCTTGTATTAGCCTGCCTAGAAATGACCTTCGTACATGTGACTAGCTTAGAAGTGACCCGACCTAGAATTGTTTGCCTAGAGCTTAGCAGCTTGAACATTTTACAGATATTTGACTGTACATACACCTACAGGAAGATGATAGATAAATCGTCATACAATGGAATGGAATAAAAGATCAGACGACAGTACACTACTCACACCAACAAGAAGTATCCTTTTTTACATTAGGGATAGAAATGAGACTGACGGATATAAAAGGGAATTGTACATTGTGCGATGGAAAATGAGTGGAATATCCCTCTTTTTCCTTCATTGCATATGTATATTGCTGGTATTTATAAGCGACACCGAGAATATCGAAATGAGTGAAAAAACGACTTAATGCATCATCCGCGGGCTTGGTACTACAACCGAGAGAAAAAAGGTTCCCTTCTACATAGCTATATAGAGAAGGGAAGCTTTAGACTCACTTGCTCATTTACTTTATATGTAAAGTACCGTGCCCGGAAATATCGTTG